>VUQG01000509.1:3768-45559 GCA_015106755.1 Etia nguti
TAAGCTTTCATTCATTAAAAAAAAAAAAAAAAAAAAAACGACAAGAAAGAGGCTGGTCTATAATTTTACACATAATAATCCAGTTACTGGAAGTAATAATTTACTGTAGCACTGTAGGGCATTAAAATTAAGAAATACAACTGTTAAAGGTTGCTTCTGTTTTTGCACTTAAGGGTTAACAGTGTATTTTTTTGAGACAGCAGAGGGGGTTGTTTCAGCAGGAACAATTATGTTGCAGGATTGCGTCATTGAGTCTATGGATTGCATATAATTGAAATTTCTCCATAATGGTCCACTGTAAAGAGATGAGTTAGCATAAAGCTCCAAGCAGATACAAATGATTCCTTCTTTCAAAGAGGACTGCATAAGTAAGGAACAAAAAAGTGAGAGCCAGTTAAAATGATAATAGTTCATGTTTTGTTAGTGTCATTCAACTCTGCCCACTTTAAGGAAAGCCAGTACACCAGGCTAGAAATGATAACAACAATAGTAATAAAAATCATAGTTTAAATGTGAAAATACTTAAGAAATCAGGTTGTTCAACTTTGTCTCATAAAACTAAAAAAATCATTTGATTTGTTTATTTGTTAAGTAAAAAATTGAATTAATGTGGATGCAAGAGCCAAGGAGTATCTCACTGGAGCTTATCCAAGCTGTGTTAGTGCAGTTGTACATGTGTTCTGGACTTGATTTATTTTCCATGGTTTAGAACTATGTGAGGGGTTTCAGCTGGCGAGCTCAGTTTGGAGTTCCTCATTCAGAAGTGCAGTCACGTCTTTTTCTTTTCTCTCAGTGGATTGTTCCTCTACGCTCACCAGCTGTAATGTAAACCTGAGGCACATTGTTCTTATAGCTCACCTAATTTACTATTACACAAGCTATCCTTCATGGAATGTGCAGCTTATTTTTACTGAAGCCCAGGTGTAAGTCGAAGAAGCAAATCAAAGTAGAATTGGATTTGGATCCAGTCTCGTATTCACATACTATTGAACTTGTTAGCCTCAGTCAGTTAATGGGGACAGAACACTGGCTGACATTGGGTAAAAATTCAAGCCATCACAGAGCTAACATGGAGAGACAGTCAACCATTCATGCTCACAACTACACCTACGGCCAATTTGGAATCAGCAAAATGCACAGGAAGATGTTGTATTTAATAACACCTGAAACTTCCAGTTGAGACCTTAAAGTATAACACAAAATTGAGGTC
Organism: Etia nguti; assembly: GCA_015106755.1. NCBI lineage: Eukaryota > Metazoa > Chordata > Actinopteri > Cichliformes > Cichlidae > Etia > Etia nguti. Next base: position 4,979 of record VUQG01000509.1, read on the forward strand.
AGAGACAAGAATAGAGGTTTAAAGCACTTTTTGCTTCAGTCTTCAGACCCCAAAGCTTTATACATACCATCTGTGATCCACTGAGAAAGGCACCTGTTGAACCCCAGGTTTAAAAAAACACACATTTTCCTGTGAGATGAACTTAAATTGAAACAGAGAGACGGTCTGTGCTTATATCAAAGCTAGATTTAAATAGAAGCCTACATAAATTACTGTAAGGTTTTTAAATCTTACTTCCAAAATTTTTTTTAAACTCTTACTGTGAAAATAGAATTTAATCATGTGTAAAGGTACAAATCTTTGCAGCTCCTTCACTCCTTTATTTTGTTAGCCCCTCGTGAACGGCTTTGCTTTTCTAAAATAAACGCTTAGACTCACTAATTTTATCCCCCAGACCTTCAAGCACCAATATAGTGATTAAACTATTTGACAGTGGTGGTTATGGTGTTCTTTTTGTTTGTTTGTGGTCATGATAATCGCCTATAAAAATAACAACTGACCTGGCTTCATTTTCATGAGGACATGTCCCTCTGGCCTCTCTACTGTTTTTATGTTGCCGAGTGAAGTGCTTAAATGGGCATTTAAACAGTTTTTGCTTGCTGCAGTGACTCCTCTTGAAAGCCAGTAATGGGTCAGACATTTGCTGTCACTTTTTCTTCTTCTCCCATGCTATGAGAGCCTGCTTTTCCAGGTCCACCTTCCTAGTCAGCTGGAAAAACAACAACTGGTTCGACAGCATGTCTTGAGTATCAGCTCTCAGACGCCATGACCCAGCCTTAAGTGTAAAGGTTGCATTGAAAAGTTCTAGGGACTTTTTGAGTTTTGAACTTGTCCAGCAAGCAATCCTGCCCTGTTAGCTTTAATGTTGTAAACAGCCTCCTGATGTGTTAAGTGACATTTTGACTAAATAATTAAAGTAAAATGTCCTTATTATAGAACACCAGCCGTTTTATGAAGGCTGTCCAAAACAATTATTTCACAATTCCTAGGCCTATGTTTATACCTCGGTGAAGACTGAGTTGTGTGTCCTGTGGTCAAACTGTGTGGAGGTACAAAATCATGCAGCTGTTTAAAAGCATGTCGGGCAGAATTTTAAGTGCCTGTGGGTAAAATCAAACACTTTCCACAGTGCATCTAACAGAAGTGCATCTGAAAATTAACCTTAGGTTTCAAATAGTGGCTGGGAGATACTGTGTGCTTTGCAGTATCTAATTTTCATTCTCACACTGCTGACTTATTTCTAATGTGGCTGTAATTAAATAAATCGGCATAATTAAAGCTGGTATGTGTGATGCTGAGTGATTTATAAGTTATTAATAAACCCATCTGTCGGGTTGAGTTTTGTGTACAACAAAAAGTTTGTGGAGACTTCCTGTTTTTATGATGATGAGTAACGTGAGGCAGGTGGTAATGCTAACATGAACCCAAGAACCCATCACACAGTAATCACCAGCAGACCGAGGCTGAAAACAAACAAGACAAAGCACAAACTACAGAGGAGAGCAGACAAACCTGTGGCATCTGAACACACTGGGAGTGAAAAGGAGAAAGTGACGGGGAAGTACTACTTTTAAAATTTAAGTCAAGATGTCAAGATGATGGCACTGCTTCAGTAATGTTGAGGTCTGGACTCTGGGGAGGCCAATCAATGACTGATAGTGTTCCATTGTGTGCTTCTTCTATCCACTTGCATTGGCAGAGTGTTTGGGATCATACTCACGCTGAAAAGTGAAGCCACTTTCAGTCAGATGCTTTCCAGGTGGTATTGCAAAGTGGATCAGAATCTGATGCCATTCATCAATTTTGACAAGATCCCAACACCACTGGCTGAAACGCAGCCCCAAAATATAGCAGAGCCTCCACCACCCTGTAGACAACTGTAGACACTCACTGTTGCATCTCTCCTGCCCTCCTCTGTAGTTACTGATGATGGTTTGAAACAAAACTTTCTAATTTTTCAAATTTTACTTCAAAAGGCCTTTTGCCACTGCTTTTCAAACTTGCAAATTCAGCATAGCTCAGCTTTTTCTCCCTGTTTCCTTTTATAAGAATGGCTTCTTGACAGCCATCCCTTGGCTGAGATTATTTCTGATTAATCTTTGGTTAATAGTAGTCAAGTAATTCAATTTAAGGGCCTGATGGACCTCATCCTTATTCTTAAGAACGTGACTTTCAGACACCTGCTATAAATAGCTTTTTCAGGCTTGTCACTTCACCTTTTTGGCTAATAGCTCTTTGGGAACCACCGTGTTCATGCAAATTACTATTATGTGGTGTCAAACTGTATCATATTTTTTGCATTTTTTGCCATTTCAACACATTATGGGGGAAAATGTGTTTTTTCTGACTGGCTGCTAGTAACAAAGTGCCTACAGATAAAATTTCAAATTGGTTCTTTCCTAAGTTGCCTGTTATATCAGGGCACAACACTGGTGCATCCTTTCAGTTCAGTTCTTGAGTGATTCATAGGTCAGTGTTGACCTATGGCTTAACCTCTTGGTGGTTTAGCTTCTTGCTGTGAGGCAACAATGCTAATCACCATGCACGGTGATTAGCACTGGCTGATAATTTACATTATCAGGCAGCAAAACTAATGTAAGTTTAACAAATTGTTACGTTTTTTGCAAACTTGTAGAGTAAAGGACTCTTGCAGTCATTGTTCACTTAAGATTAACGTTCCATATTACAGGATGTTCTTTAGTGATTGCTTAGGGAAAATCATCCCCCCCCCACACTCACACACACACACACACACACACTCACACACATTAATACAGGACTGAGACAGCAACTCCCAGTTTACAATAATGCCATGACTGCTGGATTAAGGCATGAAAGGATAGCTTGTCTGTATCTCAGTGATGCCAATGGCTTCTGGCAAAATGGCACTATGTAATACTCTTGGATGAAAACACATCAGATGCAACCTGTGGTACAGTACCTCTGCTACACATACTCGGTAATCAGGTAAATATATGCTTGTATGAATATATGCTGTGAAGTAAAGTCAAAGCTGTTTTCATGAATAAATGTAAGTATTTAAAATTAGATGGAAGAAATGGTAGATTCAGTCTGCTCTTTTGGGAAATTCAAACCCAACTGTGACATCTTGTGGCACCACCTTAAATGCTCTCAGCAGGTTGTTCACATACTGATCCTGCTGTTTGAAAACCCTTTTCTTACTCTAGACAATGTTCCCAAAGAAATAAAAGAACCAGCTTACCCATGATCATCATTGTTTTTGTGTGTGTGTCATTATGCAAATATCATCAAATAAAGTGATTTTACAAGAGTCGACCTGTGTAACTGAAGACAAATAAAAAGAATGAACATTAAATAAATGAAAAACCTCTACAACCTGCACTCACATCGTTCACACTTCACACGCCCTTAACTGAGACACTCTTGGGTCTGCTTTCGGCTCTTTCTGACAGCAGGGTTATATGCACAAGCTCAATCAATTCAGAAGCATCCATTCATACATAATACATCAGGCTTTTCTGTTCTCAGTTTGGAACAAAGAGTTACCACCATCATCACCAAAACAGAATGTGCACTAATCTGCTCTGTCAACTTTTTGGTGTCCATTTAAATAGACTAAATGCTGCAATGCTCTATATAAATATTTCAGCTACATTGTAATCCAGTGAATGACCTACTTACTTCAATTTCATTCTCTCCTTAAAGACTATTATTCTTTTAAGTCGTATGCAGGAAATTGTGATTCTTATTCAGTCCCTGTACGGCTTTCTCTATTATTGCATGTGGTGACACACCCACACACTCTTTGCTCAAAGTACACACCATAAAATTGCTTGTCCATCCCATTTTTAAATCCGTAACACCACCAACACTGATGTTTTTAGTTTAGGTATTCTGTTAAAACCTACCTGAAAACTCTTGTAGTTATTTATAATTAAAAATACCCCAGCTCTTGCTTTATGAGAGCGGGAAAGGGCTTTGTTTGCATCCAGGTAAACAGCCTCTGTAGAGAGTTAGAGAGAGACTGTATTTGCTGAAATGAAATCTCAAAACAATCAAGTAACAGTTTTGGTTTTCAGCTTTTTAGCTAGCTACACTGGAAGTCCCAGATTATTGGTTGTTTTTTCCACAAGCAAAGTCACTAGACAGTTCCTGACAGGGTTCAGATTCTGTTTATGGCCACCTTAAGATGTGTTTTGTGGTCTCCTCCAACTCCTGAGGGAAATATTTGGCTTATTGGCAGCTCCATGCTCCACATGTGCTCACTTGCTAGTTGGTAATTTTGTCTGTCTGCTATTCAGTCTTGAGTGCTTTTATACCTTTTTTGTTAAAAACAGCTGCCTGCTGTGGCCACACTTCAGAGCACTGAGACGGTCAATCAGAAAAGTAAAGTCAAAAAACAAAAATAGTCATGTGGTTTCAGCTGGAAAGCTCCTGGAGAGCAGCAGTGATTATCACTTGGTGACAACTTTTAAATGATCCATCTGACATATTGTTATAACAAGAATGTAATTTGCACCAGTTGCAGGGATGAAGAACTTGAAGATCTAGCTTCATTATTACATTTCTGTACTAATCCTAAATATATAAGGTTTTAAAATACCACACTGCAACCTAGTGCAATGTAATATTTCTGGATCACCTGTACAACAAATGGAGGCATCTGGGGAAAAGTGCAATCCTTAATGCAATAAAGAATTCCACCAAAAGCCCTTCCTGCATAATGTCGCTGATCAAAGTTGGCAGCTCACAAATCCCAAGCCAAATCCTTTTATGAAACTTCACCCAACATTTGTAGTCTGTATTTGTAATGCAGCTATAATCTAATAGTTATTAAAAAATATATTTGTTTTTGGCTCAACATAAAATACAGAAGATGAAGCTACAGATAACGTGTGAATGAACAATTACAGCACCAATAAGTATTCATTTCAACCTTTAAAAAATCATTATCATTTTCATAAAACACAATGTTCTACACAAAGCACAGTGTTTTTTCTACACAGTCACATCATAAACAAGAGCCAGATGATGTCGTCTATAGCCTTTGATAAAGCACTGAATCACTGCTATTATTTCTAGCTGAAAAGATGGTACACTAAAAAAAAAAAACCTCACCAAAATAAAAGAAACAAAGAAACAAATAAAAAATATCCTTCTTTCATGCATACGGCAATCATTTCCAATTATTTTCAGTGCCATGTCAGATAATAACATGTTTTTTTTTTTCTCTTTTCCTCCACTAATCTAGGTACACCTATTTCAATTGTCTCACAGGATTCGAGTGGTCTCTCAGATAATATCCCAGCTAGAGAGAAAAACAATTGTTGCCCTTGACACTTGAAGTTGCCAACAGAGGGCACAGTACGTTCAGGTTGTAATATTGACTGCATACACCTCCACAAAAGCTACTGTGGATGTTTGGAAAGCATGACAACTGTGTGATGCCTATGACAAAATGTATATTAGTTATTATCATACAGCATTTAACAAGCTGGTGTTGAAGTGTCCAACGAAAAACAGTGGAAATTTTGGAAAGTGGAAGTAAAATGTTATCTGGGTGCTCTTACATGCTCTTTTGCAACTACAATTCCCAAAAAGTTGGGACGCTGCACTAAATGTAACTAACAGTACGAGGCAATGATTTGCATGTCATAAACCCATAATAGAAAAGATAGCAAATGTTTAAACGAAGACATTTTGCAGTTTCATGAAAAATGTCGACTGAAAAAGGCTGAAAAAGTAAATGGTAATAAAAAGAAACGTTTGGAGGAACAATTTGCAAGTAACTGGCAACAGGTTAATAACATGGTTGGGTAAAACGAGAGCAGTTTCTCAGAAGTAAAGATATAATTTCACCAATCAGCAAAAATTAATTGTGAAACTATTTCAGAATAATGTTCCTTTTATAACGAGTCATCTACAGTACAATAATATCGTCAAATCATGTGTTCAAGAGCCCAAAACTCATTTACCATGTGGAAAAAAAGCATCGCATCTAAGTGGAAAACTGTCCTGTGGTCAAGTTCTTCTTGGAAAACATGGATGTCCCATCCTCCAGACTAGAGGAGAGCAACCATCCAGCTTGCTATCAGCGCTCAGTTTAAAAGACTGGATCTCTGATGATTTCCAGGTGCATTAGTGCCTGTTCAATTGGCAAGTTGCGCAGGCACTGTGGGACCACACCATCAGTGCTCAAAGGTGCATACAGATTTTAAACAAATGCTCCCATCCAGATTATGTCTATCATAGTTATAAATGTAACTGTAATGCATTCTGCATTACAACAGCGTGGCTTTGTAGTAGAAGAGTCAGATTGGTGAACTGGCCTGCCTGTGCAGTCAGGACGTTTCACCGACTGAAAACATAGCTATAATCTTATATGAGACAATGGGAATGGGAAAAGGTTCCTTTCCCAGTAGTTTAGCACCTGGTCTCTTCCCCTCTCAGACATTTATAGACTGTGGTTAAAAGAAGATGGATGCTACATAGTGTAATTAATTGTATTCTGTTTTTATTTCGATTTTACACAGCATTCCAATGTTTTTTGGAATTGCAGTTGTAAAATACTCTGCACTAATTAGCATCTTTATACAAACAGTTAAGTTGCCTATGGCGACACTCACTCTGCATTTCCCCTCAGTTCCACACAGTGTTTCAGGAGGTTGTTTTTCTGGCTTGCAATTTTATTGTTTTTGGTTTTCTCATACTCCTCCCAATAGCCCTGTTTCCAGCAGCACAAGGTACCTCTACTCAACAATAAAGTTCAGAGCCCAGTATTAAACCCATCATGGCAAAAGCAGAGAAAATTCACAGCTAAATTGTGTGCATTTAGAAGCTAAAGAGCCAGAAATTTCCCTCAGGTATATGTGGAGACCAAAATAGAGCAGGTCTATTGGCAAAGTAGCTCAAAATGAAACTGTGAAAATGAAATGTTTTTGCAGATAGGCACATTTGTTAATAGGGTCACTAGTTATATTTTTGACACCCAATCAAATCAATCAAATCAATCAATCAGTCAATTAGTTAATGCAAGATTAGTGAATTAATGGTGTCCCTTGCTTTAAGCCAAAAATATGGCGAAGTGCCTTTTTGCTATTCTCTCTTCAAAGGAATGGTTTTTAAATTTTGAAAGAACTGATTTTAGCTTCATAAGTTGATTGGGTGGCACAGTGGTTAGCACTGTTGCCTCACAGCAAGAAGGTCCTAAGTTCAATTCCACCATCAGGCCAGGGTCTTTCTGTGTGGAGTTTGCATGTTCTCCCCAGGTACTCTGGCTTCCTCCCACAGTCCAAAGACATGCAGTTAGTGGGGATAGCCTCCAAAAGTTGATTCTGTTGATTCTCCGTTTGGTGGGAGAAACGTTTCATCACTCATCCGAGTGACTTCTTCAGTCTCAGCTGACTGCAGGTTTCCCCAGTCTTATAAACAGTACATTTGCATAATTTACTTTCCTGGATGATTGAGAATGCATCAAGATGTTAGTGGGGATAGGTTAATTGGAAACACTAAATTGCCTATAGGTGTAAATGTGAGTGCGATTGGTTGTCTCCTATGTGTTAGCCCTGCGACAGACTGTCCAGGGTGTACCCTGCCTCAGAACAGAAACTGATTTATTGCCACATAGAAGTGCACCACAAGGTTTCATATATACTTTGTCAAATAACTCTCAAATGAATAAAAGCTTGGAACAGGTGCTAAAGTTTTTCATTATTTAATTGTTGATAAAGGTCTTAAGATAGTTACAACTTAAACAATTTGTTGAGGTGGGAAAAAGCAGTGTGAGGACATTGATGATAGAGCTAGGTTTCTGCAAAAATAAAGAAATAAAATCAGAATAAAAAGATGTAACTATTATTCTGATTATGTGCATAACTATTCAGTTGGTTCCTCCATTATTGTATGGGATGCCAAGAAGTCATGGCCCCCTTTGGCCACGTCTTGTCTTCACCCCTGAGCGTCACTCATGCTTGTGGTTTCTCATGGCTTGACCAAAAATAACTTTTGGAACTAATGCAGGGAAATGCAACCAATTTTACCACAGGGAGATAATATAACTGATGTCATAAAATGATATTTGTTTTGTGTTAAACAGCTGACGTATGTGTTTTACATGCAGTCTGCTGTTGCTGCTTTTAAGACTTCTGATTTATATTCATTCACAAAACTACATACAATCATAACAAGTAAAATAAGTTGTAGCCAAGTTTTCTTTTAGAAAGAAATTCTGTCATTGATTAACAAGCGTAGGCAACATGAGACAAGGTGTATCTTGACATCACGTTTACACATAGACTTTATGTCGGCAAAGAACAATAAATGTACAAAACTTCATCCAACGGGATCCAGTAAATATACAGCAGGGCCATTCATCTTGCATAATGTAGCTTTTACATGTTTTCTTACGGCACTTCCTCTTAGCGTTATCATGTAAACATGATTGGCCTTTCACTTCACAATTTTGTTTTCCATAGGTGCTCTTAACAGTGCACTGCAGATGTAAATCAAAGAGGCTTTGAGGTCATGTTTTACCAACAAAAACAAAAAAGCACAGACTGCCTAAAAGTGCGCATATCTTTAGTGTAAAGCATGTTTAATCATTGCTATTAGTTGAATCACATGAGAAAACGTTGAGTAGAGATGTGTGCCTGTCAGCTTGGTATCAAATAATCACACAATTTGAATGTCATTTCATTTTTAAAGGCCAGTGTTTTGTGTTGTTGGACCTTTTAAATCTCATTAATTCATTGTTGCTTTGATTTTGAGAAGTGGACTTATTCCTGGATTCTATTCATTATGTTTGATCCCTTGAGTTTTTCTATTCAATGTTAGTTCCCTACTATATTATTTGAGATCTCCAGGTCAGTCATAAATGACTTTAGGGTTATGAGTTTACTTCCTGTTCCCTTACTCTTGTTGCTGTGGTTCTTCCCTTGATATCTTCCATGTTAAGTCTGTCATGTCACGTCTCTGTGTTTGTTTACCTTTGGACTCGCCCTTCATGTAACTCTCTTGCTGTCTCGCTTTGAGTATGTGCGTGTGTGTCTCTCTCTCTCTGTCTGCCCTCTCATGTCCTTTATGTGTTTGTTATTCTCTTCCTGCATCAAGTTTGTGTGTCTTGAGTCTGAGTTTTTGTCTCTGTTGTGTTTCCTGTCTTATTTTGATAGTCTTTGTCTCACTTGCATTATGTTTAGTGTTGCTTCCCCTGTCTCATTACTCCTGATTTCTCCCTGCTCTTTTCCCAGCTGTTTCCACTTCCCTCATCACCCTCTTGTGTATGTATTGTTTCAGTCTCAAGTCACCCTTCCTCCTTTTTCCCAGTTCCTGTTTTCCAGCCTTACTGTTATTATCAGATACTATATTTCTTCCATAGTCATTTTTTTTCCTGGTTTTTCTTTTGTATTTATGTTTTGCTTTTTGTTCCCTCCCAGTCTCCAGCCGGAAATAAAGGCTCGCTTTCAGTTTACCATCTGCCTTTGCATATCAGCACTTGAGTCCTCACATTCATCTCCATTAAACCTGACACTGTGTCCAATGAATACCTGTGATGCGTTTATTTCAGTAACCATGGTAACATAAGACTGAACAAAATCACTTATACGCTGACAGCACTTGACACATTAAACACATAAAATATAAAAAAATCATAGAATTTGATCAACCTACATGGATTTCAGTTCTATCCAACTTACAATGGCTGCTCGAACAGATTTTATTTAGGCTTATTGGACGCATTTCAGCAAGACAGTAATTCTGACAAATAATCAAACAAAAAAGAATAAAAACCATGTCAAGAATAATGAACAAATGCTAGTTTTTTTTAAAAATAGCTTTTAAATCATAAAACAAATGTAATTTATTTTATACTTCTGCTGTAAACATGTTAATGTTTTGGTAACTATGATGTTCATATATACAATATTACTACAGTTTCGTGTCACCGTAGAAATGTTTGTTTACTGGCACCGAGTAGAGTTGTTTCTGATAAGTTAGTTACGCAGTTATTTAGTCTCAATTTAAAGTCTTTATATTTTTAGCCTGATCCATTACAATCGTGTGGAAAAGTGTAAAATTAATTTAAAGTGGGATTAATTTATACATGTATGTTGACAGAAAATGTTCCTTAGTAAGAGAGTAGGAAGTTCACAACGGTAAAACTAGACTATTGCAACTGAAAATCTGTTTCCAGCCTGCAACGACTATTTATTTGAGACTCCACGGACAGCATATATGGTCCATGTGAAATTGTGTTTTGAAATATGTGGCCTTGAGCTTTTCCTAAAGCTGATCAAACTGTGAAAATGCACTTTAAGTGCATAAAAGTATAAAAGAAAGTGTTCACCTCAGGATTCAAACTGTTGTCTATAAGGTCAAAAATAGGTGACTTTTGCCATTGCTGCCACTTCTGTCTTCCTGAAGTAAGTGACGTTGCTTTTTCAAACAAGAACCACTGCAATTGGTGTCCATTGACGCAAACTGCATTGTTACAGTTTCTTGTTCTGTTTTGTTTTCCTAAACCTCTTTTAGACTGTGTTTTATGGGGTTTTTCATGTTCATTTCGTGTGTGTGGAAAAACTGGAAAGCTTGTGTCTGTGAACATGAATAAATGGATGGTAAGTAGGTCTAATTCATTTATTAATGTTACAGTCATTTAGAAGAAGCTTTTAGCCATTCTTTGCCAGATTATAAATTCATATATAGACAGAATATCAAATGATTCCACTTAGAAACGCTAGGGTTAATAGCCTCTTTACCCTCAGCTTCAGACCACTCACAGCTATCAAGAACCAGCTCAATACAAGTTTTTTTTTCACAATTTTTTAAAACGTCAGTACATTAAGCAACATTACATCCAGACGTGGAGAAAGTTAGATAAATCAAGCTAAAAATCCCCACTTTCACATTAATTATCCCCTTGACTAGAACATAACATCGTTACTGGCATCAGTTTATTATGTTGTTATTGCTTAGTATGTTCAGTATCATTTTCTTTCATGTATTGCTTGTTTAGGAACCAGAATTTAATCAGCTCATAACTGTTGTACTGAATGATAATTAGGGGCAATAAAGTCCTCAAGATAATCAATATGTAACTGAAATGTCAGCAAAGACTTGCAAACCTTTTCTGTGTATCTCTATTCTGTATTTTCCACCCTCGGGCTAATTCATTGCACAACAGAGGACCTTCCTTTAAGAGTGGTTCTGTTTATTAAAACAGCAGAATCAGAAACCAGTATGGTATGTTTAGCCCTGATTTGTAAAATATTTGTATCAAAACATCAATAAAAAATACCAAATCTTTTTAGATAAACACTCCATTGACTGATTGTGGTGTGCAAAATATGGGCGTGTTTCTTTTTTTTCATTCCAATAATAGATAAGATAACATTAACACTAAATTCAAATGCAACTACGTGTGCAAGTCATCACATTCACCATAAATTAATTTGGTCAATTATAAGAAATGAATAAAGAAATACATTTTCTACTGGACAAATCAACTCAGTTCTAATGTTATTTTTTCCTTTGTAAATATTAGATTTGTGTGAAACTAGGTCATGTGATTGTATTTTCTCTAGTGGGAACTGGTTAGATCAGCGTTTAACAGTCACAGGGCTAAGACATGAAAGCCAGTTTAAACCCTTTATCCTTTATCTAACTTTAATGACAGTGTCTCTGTTTTTTTTCTTCCCATTTTTTCATTTATTTGAATCTTTTAGAGGCTCACAAAGGTCAACTTTGGTAAAATGAGTAACATTATTCAGTGATTCAGAATAAAAAGCCTGAAAACAAAAAGCATTTTATGTAAGACTGACCTATTTTGCACTTTTGGTATCCTACCTATCATTTCCTGAGCCAGAAATGAAAAATCAATGTGCTTCATAAGTCACACACTCATTAAATTCAAACTCTTTATTACACAATGTGAAGTATACACTGTGTAGTTTTTATTATAGTGACAACATCTCATTGTAAGTATTAGTATGTTCGGTGTTAATGCAGATTTACTTTATTTTGTGCTTTGACGATCATTTCTTGATTTATATTGTATGAATCCAACAATCAGTTTGTATAACTGCTTATCCAACTTAAGTTCATTGGGAGGCAGGCGCTTATTCCAGGTGTGACAGGGTGGGGTAGACTCTGGACAGATTCCCAGTCCATTGCAGACGCAGACAACCACACACTATTATATTCACACCTAAAGCTAATTTAAAATCCCCATTTAACCTAATGTGTGTGCCTTTGAACTCTGAAGGTAAGCCCAAGGACCTGCAGGAACCCCACGCAGGAAAAAAGGTTCCAGAAAGGTCCCAGCCGACCAGGAGGTTCAGTCCAGAAATCTTCTGTGATGTGACCCCACGCACACTACATGTAATTTATTAATCATTATACATTCATTGCTGTTTAGAGATTTCACTTTACATGTGACTGTGGCAGTATAAGCTAATCAAACAATGGCTGGAGACAGTCTGCTACTCCCTACAATTTTGACTCTTAAGCGTTGTCACTCAGACTCCTACACTGAACCTTGACCTTACAAGAGAGGTAACAGAGACAATAGCTAGAATAATACAAACAATAACGGGAGTAATAAAGACAATAATATAAGCAGTGTGTGTGCTTAGCCTGATTTTTAGAAATATATAATGTACAAGTAATATATTTATCAGCATGTAAAAAGATAATGCCTTTGTTAAACAAATTGTAATGTATTGTAACTGTGTTTGGCTTACTCACAATAATGAGATAGCTAGTTTTCTTCCAAGGTAGATTTGTTTCAATATTTCCTACCTCCAAGCCCAGAATAATAATTTCAGTTTCACTTGTGATACCAGAATAATGCGGATACACCAATGCAAGTATAAATAAAAACCACAGCATCACTCGCCCTATAGGGATGCTAAAGGGATTCAAGGAGCAAAATCATCCCTAATGCAAACCTTGCCTTACTTAGTGGCCACTATTGCATTTACTACCATACCTACTATTTTAATCATCTGTCTAAATGTTGTATTTGACAGCCTTCTGGACAGGTATAGTTCCCAGTCTCTATGTAAGCTCTACTAGTAAAGAGAGGAGCAGGACTTTGAGTAATATTTGTTCAACACTCTTATGAAATGTTAGCCTTTCGAGGGAGCTATACGAGGAGAACATTTGAACGGGAAGAGTGGTAGTAGTCACAGTACTAACTAGAATGACATCAACATTTCACATGAAACAAACAATGCCGGTTTATTGATGAGGATTAAACGAGTCATGCGTAAATCTGACACTCCTGATGAATTTCCACAAGTATAGTCTGCAGGAAGCAGTTGAGTCCATTTATAGCTTTGCAGCAAAGATGTCACTTTCGACTCTAGAGAGGTATAAATTAAAGCAGGAGACCTATCATTAGCAATGAATCTCCAGAATAGAATTAACTTTTATGCCATGACCTTCAAAGTTGATACAGATGACAGGTTGGGAACAAAATCTATTAATATTTGTTGAGGATTATTTATACAGCTATAACTTAATTTTTTTCCCCCTGTACTTCTCGAATGTAACATTACTTTGTACTTCTCAATGACACTCTTCTAATATCCAAGTTCCTACTGTAACGTGCTGTGTTGTTGTGGACAGATAAATATATATCAAGAAAATATTGCCAAAGCACAAAATAAAGTAAATCTGCAATAGCACCGAATGTGCTAATACCTACAATGACAGATTTTGTCAGTTTAATTACAATTACACAGCACCTGCTTCAAATTGTGTAATAAAAAAAGAGTTTCAGTTTAATGAGTGTGACTGATTAAGCTCGTAGTCAATAAATGGAGTCTGTCTGGGTTTTCAGACTGTTTTTTATGAGCCATCCTACTCCTGGTGGTGTTGCACTCAAATGTAACACACAGCCTTATTGACCTTATGAGCCTGTAAGGTCAAAAATTATGAATGAATTAGAAAAAAAATAGCGAGTTATCGGGACAAAAATGCCATGTTGATGAAGCAGAAGTCCACAAAGGGTGCAACGCCTGTCAGCTAAGAACAGGAAACTGAGGCTATAATTTGCACTGGCTCACCAAAATTGGAGAACAGATGACTAGAAAAATGCTTCCTGGTATAATGAATCTTGATTTCTGGTATGGCTTTCAGATGGTAGAGTCCGCATTTGGAGGGAACAATGTAAAAACAGGGATTCATCCTGCCTTGTAAGCTCAGGCTTTTTGTAGTTAACTGTTGTGATCAGTATTTTCTTGGCGCACATTAAGTCCCATATTATTGAGCATCATTTAAATTCCACAGCCTACCTGAGTGTTATTGCGCATCCTGTCGTGATCACATTGCACCTATCAACTGGTGGCCGCTTCCAGCAGGATAACAAAGCTCACATTATCTCAAACTGGTTTCTTGATCATGACATATCCAATATTGCACCATTGGGATGTGGTGGAACATGAAATTCACATTACACATGTGAAGCTGACAAATCTGCAGCAACTGTGTGAAGCTATCATGTCGATATGGGCCAAAATCTTTGAGGAATGGTTTGAGGACCATGTTGAAGCTATGTCACAAAGACTCAAGACAGCTCTAAAAGGAAAAGGGGGTCTGACCAGGTATAAAGTACAGCTTTAACTAATAATCTGATGCAACCCTTTGAATTACATTTAACTATGTAGCTCAGCAGCATTCATCATACATAGTCGCTTTCACTGCTGCAAACTGTATAACATTAAAAACCAGAATGAATATTTGTTTTTTACAGATCAGTAATATGACAGGCTCTGCTTCTGTCAGGCCAGTCACGAAATCATTTTGTTTGTATTCACTTGACATTTCTACAATTGCATTTCTATTATTAGGCCAACGGATGAAATATGATCCATTGGTTTTTCAAGTGTTTTGGCATTTCAGGGTGTAGTTCGTTATCTTTTTATTGGCTATGCTGTGACATAATAATGTTTGATGGTTATTATTCATTCAATTTACAACTTTGGATGCGTCAGAAAGAGTCCACTTTTAAAACCCAAAGGCTCAGATAAGAAAAGGCCGCATTCCCCCAAATATGACACCTAGATAATATTCTGTATCTTGATTGATTATGTGTATCCAGGTTGAGTTTACACATTAAACCCATTGTTTCAATGGTCAGACTGAAATGTCTATAAAACTTTACATTGTCTAAATAAAGGAAGAGATCTAGTTTTTGTTCACTTTTCTTTCCACAATAAATAGGAAGTAAATATTGAATTACAGCCAGATAGGCCAAGTAGGTATCCTCCTTCACATAGGAGCACAGTATTTTTAGATTCTGTACCCTCTGTCTCACATATTGAGACAATGCCCTGCATTTTGGCTGGTTTAGATTTACAAAGGTTAAACCTTAAGTTCCAAAAGAAACATGTGGCTCAAAGTAAAATGCCCTAATTTGAGATGTAAAACCTAAAACAAAACACTGAAATATTTTATTGCACAGTTACAGTTACTGAGCTATAAAAAAACAAATAAGCGTGCAAAGACTACCATGTGACCGTTAAAGATCAATTATTTTGCACTGCACTGATGTCACAGCTTAAGGATAAGTCTCTGCAGATGACCACACACGTGCAGACAGACACACACACCCATACACAACTTTCGCCCTGTCTTCCTGATGTGCAATAATACCAAATGCAATCTTCTCAAAAGAACAAGTATTTTATTCTATTTTGTATAGCATGTTCTTCTTTTTTTATCTTATTCTATTCTATTGTTTTGTTTCTTAATTTTTACTGCTCTCAACTTGTACTCTCTGCCATGACCAAAACATTTCCCACGTGTGGGACTAATAAAGGTTTATCTTATCTTATCTTATCTTCTTAAACCTGCAGGATTTGTGTGTTTCCATCCTGTGTTAGATATATAAGCATTTCGAACCACCTACCTACCTAATTAGTAATAAATCCCACGTTGCTCCTAACATGTATTGTCTTTGACATTTAGTTTGTTGGTATCCAGTCACACCACAGCCAGCAGATGGGCACCTTACCTCTGTATGTAGATTGGATAAAAACGGAAAACAGCTAGCTTCCTTTCTGTTCTAGCCTTATTTTTTTTTATTTATTTTTTTTAAGCAACAGAAGACTGCCTCTTTCCCTTTGTCACCAAGTGCTGGCTTATAAGAGGCTGTATATTTGCTGTGGTTTTCATCCAGCCATTCTCTTCCACTTATCCTTATCAGGGTTGCAGGGGGGCTGGAGCCTACAGTATCCTAGCTAATATAGAGCGAGAGGTGGGGTACACCCTGGACAGGTCGCCGATCTGTCGCAGGGCTAGCACAGAGAGACAGACAACCATTCGCACTCACATTCACACCTATGGACAATTTAGAATCAACAATTAACCTAACCCCACTAGCTTGGACTTTGGGAGGAAGCCAGAGTACCCAGAGAGAACCCACGCAAACACAGGGTGAACATGCAAACTCTACACAGAAAGGTGCCAGACAGACAGCAGAGGTGAACTCAGGACCTTCTTGCTGTGAGGCAAAAGTGCTACTTAATCACCCAGCCACCGTGCTGCCTGATTGCTGGGGTTTCTCTTGAAAATTGTTGGGTCTTTAGAGTATAAAATGCCAACTGACGTAACTGTTATTGTGAATTTGTTAAATTGAATATTTCAGTTATGGTTATCACAAGATTAGCATCAGACCAGAGAGTCTATTATAGTCAATTACACCAGAAAGTATTGGGTAGTAGATTAAATTTTAGTTATTTACTATTATTCAATATGACTGCAATGTTGTTATTTCCTGATCGGAGTCCACTGGTAGAAAACTATATGTTCACGCGTCCTGTATGTCAAAAGCAAATGAAGCCATGAAGTCAAAGTCCACTTTGCCATTATAGATTACTAATTAAGGATAGACTATAGACTCTATTAAAATATGATAAAGTCTGAATACTTTCTGAGCTAATATTTTGAACCGATACTCTAAGAGTATCGTATATATGTTGGTGTTTAATATGTTTTACTGAGGAAACTGAAACAAATAAAAACAATCAGTTTAGTATGTTATCAGTTTACTATTAACTACTTAATAACAGAGAGCAAATGATTATTGAAGTATGGGGGCAGTTTGTAACAGTTATAAACAACAACATAATGTAGTACTCAAACCTCTCCAAAAACAAAAGTATAGTACTTTTCAAATTAGCAGTGTCTTACCTTCAGTCACACCCATACTGATAAGTCACAGTGATAAACAGTCAGAATACTTTTATCTTGATGTTGTTCTGATAAAGGATAAATGAGTCAGAGTTGTTTTGAAATAATAAATTGTCTTCAGCTGCAGCAATGCGTAAAAAGGGCAAAGGTTTGTTATCCAACAGTAAAAAATACAGTAACCGCGGCACGTTTGGATTTCTCACCATCTCCTTGTAAAATACAATTTCCTCAGTGACCATATGCTTGGATGACATGATTTCAACATTTTTTACATCCCTAAAAACATAAATCATAATCAAAAAAAGTCATGCGTAGTTTAGACAAAGAAATATTTGTTCCAAGTTGGAAAATGTGGCAAGAAGAGCAACAACTGGACCCCCTACTAGGGCAGAGAACAGAACGGGCATCAATTACAGCGAAGTCCCTGAGTTTGACAGAGCAGCAGGTATATCATTTCCTCAATGTCGTACATTGTTGTGCTGTGTTATTGTGTCGCATACAAATGACGTCACAGGACTTTGAGCAGTATTGCTGTAATGACCTTGACTTAATGCACATTAAGTGGCACTCAGTTATGATGAAAAAGGGCTAAAACCGAGTAGAGCAGCGTCAAGTTGGGTTGAACCGAGTTGGTACTGGTAGAAAAGAGGCAGCAGACTCCTATCAATATGGATCTGGTGCTTAGGCACTGTTCTTGTCCTGCATTGATGAAAGCCTTTTTTGTGTGTTTGTTTGCTTTAATGCAGGGCTGTTTTTAGTCTTAATGTCCACAAATTCATCTTACCAGCCTGAAGAAGTTTGACGGATAGTTTAATTGGCCCACTTGAGTGTGAAATGGTGAGAAGTCACACTACTTCAAGAAATTCTATTCACTCTCAGGCTGATGATTTACTCTCTCCACCCTAAACTGCTGCCATTAGTCTGAATAATTGCCCTTTCCCATGACTTGGAGGCTATTATTCACTTTTTGCAAACAGAAAACTGTTTGTTTTGACAAGCTTGGACAAACAGTGATGCAGAAAAAGGTTTTGACCACTGATAACTGGGCGTCTTAGTCTGGTCTGTTTATTTTATTTGAGATTAACACAGGTCACTTAGTGCAGTAAAATGCCAGACTCAGTTAAATTCACCAACCCTAACCTATTGCTCAACACTTTGTCACATCAAATCACCATATAATAATTCTGAGGTTTTAAATATTTCAGCACTTTTAAATTATTAACGTGTATCGAGTTATCCCGATATTTTTACAACACACTGTACTGCCCACACATTTCCGCCAGACAGCCTTACATGGCAGCCCGTTGGACCGATTTCAAAAGAGAATCCTTTCCTGTCTGATGTCAAGATTATTGATTAACAGTGCGGGCTTAGCCTCATATACTAGTACCACCCTTCTACACTGGCTGTTTGATAAAGGCAATGCAAAAACTGACAAACACAGCCTTTAAATGATGACACAGGTATAATTTTACATTTTTATAAATGTAATTAAATTAGTTTTTTTTTTTTATATATATATATATATATATATATATATATACATATATATAGTGCCGAACCACAACAACCCCAAGACATCTCACGTTATCATTACCCCTGCTTACATCATACAGTATCTCAATTGGCTTGAGTCAGTGCCATCATAAACTGTGTGAGTGGCACATAGTACAGGTTTCCTGTATGTCACAATTGTTGACACATTTAGACAGATAACATCCTAATGTCCTTCCTAACACCCTTTTCACACCCACAAAGACACACACAGAAAAAAGAAACACACACACCCAATAATATCTGGCTTTTTCTTTAAAGACTCTCCAGTTTTCACAAACATTTCTCAGCTCCAATTCCAATCAGCAGTGATGGAAAAATTAATGTCTAGTTGGAAAGACTAATCTTCGCCTGCCTTTTGACACGATGTCGTGAGGCGTGATGAAGCTGTCACGTCCATCAGTAACACCTGTGATCCTTTGTCATTTCAGCCAAAAATCCCTGAGTGTCTCCCTTCAAGCAGCACTCAGACATTGTTCAGTCGAGTTTGAAATATATAAAAACTAAAAGCCTCCAGGCTGCTTTTCACTCTTTCCTAACTATATTTTCCAGCATGTCAGTGACACCAAATGTGGCACATCTGAGAAAAAAAACAAAAACATAAAACGCAAACTTATTTACTGACAATGGGAAATCAGTGATAACATTGAATATACACACACACATATATATATATATATAGCTATATATTTTTATGTGCCATTGTGACATTTTTTTATCTTAGAAATGTTTCATAGGTTCTGTGCCAGTACAGGTACAGGTCAGAGGAGCAGGTTGAGCAGGTGGTCAATGCCAAAAGGCTACGGCAGGGGCCTGGGTTTGATTCTGCCCTGGGTCGCTTCCTCTATGTTGTTTTCATTGCTTTATTTTTACTGTTATGTTCAAAAATAATAAAGGCAAAAAACAGAATTCACTCATAGACACCTCAACTTTTTTAATTCATTTTTTTCTAGTATTATTGAAAAAAGGATATTAATTTAGAAACACGATATAATTTATAATTAATGTGTAATATGTGATTTTGATTTTTTATTTATTATGTAATTTATTACATTTATTAGATTAATTTACACAATAATTTTAGTTTATGAAACAGTTTGGTCAGTTAAGGGTTACAGCGTGGCTCCATGGTACCAAGGTTATCACATTTGCCTTACATGCAGAAGATCCCTAGTTTGAGGATGCACAAACCCAACCCAGTAAAAAGTTAGTGTTCTCCTAGTGCCAGCCCTAAACCTGAAAAAATGGCACAAACGTATCAGGAAAGGCATCCAGGATAACTATCTGCTGTGGGAACCCTTAGGGAATTTGGGAGCGGGTGAAAGTACCTTCACTTGAGGGTTAAGGGCAGGACATGCCCAGTCAAAACTACACCTTATAACATCTTTTGTCAAACGGCAGCACTTGAATGTAGAGATGGAGAAGACTACTGTCATAAGATGAAGAGCTGGTCAACCGTGGTGTGAAGTGGGTGTTTTCGTGGGTAAATAATTTTTACCCACGAAAGCGCCATAAATTAGCATGAATGAGTATTTATTCTCCTCTGCCATTAAAAGTGTGTGACTGCTCAGCAGTAAGATAAACTCACTTCAATAAAGTGCAAAGACAGCAGTTTGACTGGAGGCAATCACCAAACTGTGAAAACAGAAGTGGATAAAACACCAGTCTGAGTGTGGCTATAAATCAAATAAGGCGAGATGTCATAAACAATAGTTAGAGCGGACTGTTATAAAAGTCAATTCAGTAATAAAGAAATCTGAAGACCACTGAATTCACAGGAGTAAAGACAAAATGGTGACTTTACCCTCCGGTAAGGAAGAAATAAAGTACAGTGCTAAAAACATTAAAGAATCAATTTACCTCAGTAGGAAAAATTATAATAATATTGGAAATCTATACTGATATAGACTGGGTAATGTGCTACAAACGAAACGATACCAAATTGTTTGATGAAAATAAAAATTATCAACCTAATGAGGGCTCAATTTAATGACAATCATACAAAAAAAAATAAATAGGCAGACCAGTCCATATGGCCAGAATATTATTGTAGCAATTCAAAATTGTACTCAATTTGGCCCCCACATGCTTGCATGCATGCCTAACAATTACAGGGCATGCTCCTCATGAGGCAATGGATGGTGTACTGAGGAAACTCCTCCAAGATCTGGACTCACTGAGCTCCTGGAAAGTCTGAGGTGCAACATGTTGGCATCAGATGGGCCGAAGCACAATGTCCCAGAGGTGCTTAATTGAATTTAGGTCAGGTGAGTATCAGGGCCGGTTAGTGGTGTCAATGTCTTCATCCTCTGGGAACTACAGTACCTAATGGCAGTCAGGGTGCCGTTACCTAGCCTGTAAAGATCTGTGCTGGCCAATGACCCAACACCAACCCACCATTAGGCCACCGTCAGTTTTCCGTCAAGTTTACATAATTTCCTTAGGGATTAATAAAGTATGCTGGTTCTGATTTGTTTCTGATTCACACCAGTGGCCTGGCGGAGATCATTTTGTAACAGGATGAGCACAAAGCAGCTGATATCGGTCCTGCTAATGGGTTAGGGACCTGTCCAGTTCTCCCAGAGTAACTGCCTGTATCATCCACGCTTTCAGGCTGCGCTGGGAGACACAGTAAACCTTCCGGTAATGACTTTTATCAATATGCCATCCTGGAGGAGTTGGACTACCCATGCAACCTCTGTAGAGTCAAGGTATCGCCTCCTGTTAGCAGTAGAGACATTGACCCTTGCCAAATGAAAAACAAATGAAAAAAAACATTAGAAAAGATGAGGGAGGAAAATATGTCAGTGGCATCCAGCTGTAATGCCCTTCCTGATTTGTTGCCCCCCTAGTGCACCTGTTTCATTATCACAAAGGCAGCTGAAGCAACTCCCTTTAGCTACTTAACCAACTAGATTCTCCACGTCAAATATCATATTACCAATAACGAATACAGTGACTATTAGTGATTCCAGTTTCTCCTTGCTCATTTAGAGCAAGTATTCAATTCCCATTTGTAAGCAGCATCTGCTTCACCAACAGATAAATGCCCTGTGATGTAAAAAAAACAAACAAACAACAAAAAAAAACAGCAGGACAATTAGCAACAGCCACTGCTGTTCCCTACTTCTCAAAGACAATTTCCAACAGCTGGAAGAAAAACAGTTTAATTTGCCAAACGGCCGTAAAGATTTTTTTATCCGGCAGAGGACAAGCATGTTTTGGTGATTTGGGAAATGCAATTAAAACAAATACAAGCATTTTAAAATCACCCAGAAGAAATGCTCACGTGTTACCTTAAAGAAGTCCAGTAACTTTCTTTCCAAGCTCATTAATGTATACTTTATTGATCCCCGTGGGGAAATTCCTCTCTGCATTTAACCCATTCACTCAGTGAAGCAGTGGGCTGCCATTGGGCGCCCGGGGAGCAGTGTGTAGGGACGGTACCTTGCTCAGTGGTACCTCAGGGTAGCCGTTCAGGGGAATTGAACCCCTGACCTTCCGATCACGGGGTCAACACTTTACCTACTGAGCTATCCCTGATAAATTAAATTGCTAATGTTACTGTTAATGTTTTACCTGCCTTCATGTACATCGTGGTCTTTCCCAATGCGGATTAAAGCTTACAGCTGTGACTCAAACAATTTAGAGAATAATTTTGGTTATGTAAGCAATGAAAGAGCTAGAAGGAAAAAGTTCCTTCATCTTAAGGTCCAATAATAGCACCAGTATATACATAAATTTAACACAGAGCCAGAAATGCAGCAGTTTCACGTTACAGGCGTAAAAAAGGATTGTAAAGAAATGAGCTACATAATAAATTTGTTATTAGATTGGATTTCTTCAGGGAAGTAAGTGATCATTAAAAACACATAAAATAACACCATCGTTTTCCTGCTCTGGCTGAAATCACCTGATAAATTGCACTTTTAGACAGAACCAATTATATTTTACTCAATTACACTTTTCTTTTTCAGTCATGAGTTCAGACTCAAACTAAAGATGACCAAAATATATTTGAGATGCACAGTGCCACAGCAGGTATGTTCACTGGATAGATTGATCCTTCATGCTCTGGGTAAAAAATTGTTTTTAATGAACTCATTAAAATCCTGCCAGCTGTGTCTCTGGGCTGCCACACCCACCTCCGTGTACGTGATTGCACATTTGGTGCCATTCCAAAGCAAGTCAATTGACTTTACTTGCATCTCTTTTTTGTCTTATTAATGCAAGGTGAGATGTTTCTTAGAGATGCTGATGCACACTATAGCCTGTAGAGAAATGCTTCCATAGATAAACAAGTGATGTACAAACTTTTCTGTACTGCTTGAAACCTTTTACAACTTATGTTATACCCACCCTGATCGCACCACGTCAAAAAATCCATTTAGAAAGTATGACCATGCACTTTTAATGATGATTAATTCAAGTCAGGGACAGGCTTGTCAAGGGCAAAATAAATAAATAAACTGAACTCTGTTCAGCTGTTTTCTGCAGTGGAAGCAGCAACAGCAGTCAATTTTCTGCACTAGTATTCAGTGAGTATTCTCAGCCAGGGGCTAATAAGATCTCTGTACACATCTCACAAAGGAGAGAACAGTATTTGCATATAGCTTTAGTCCAGTTAAGTGGTTTTGGGTGTGTTTTTGTTGATAAGAAAATCAAAGATATGAAAGAAAAGTACTGACACTGAAATAAATAAACCTTTTCTGTAATAAACAATTCACTATGTAGGGGGGGGGGAAAGGTCTATTTAAATATAAAAACTGTCTGTCCGACATTTTTCCACATTAAACAAAGCCCATTATTTGGATCAATTTCTAACAATGGGTCTGAGTCACTATCGTCCAAGGAATTCAAGGTAACTCTTTAACCAACCCAAGATGCAGCAGACGTGAGCCAGAGATCCATAAATCTAATCAAAGCGGCGATGAGCTCAAAGTAGGATTTATGAATTTTTCTTTACAGCCTTGTAAAACACTAACTCTAATCTCACTAATTATTAACCCGTGAGAAAAAACTTTGCTCTCATTTGCCGCCTATCTGGTCACATGATAATGGGGCTGCTGGGTAGAATTGTATAAAAGGAGGCTTGTAGGCACAGGGAAATCAGAAACATCAAACTGAGCATCTGCTGAGCACATCTACAATAAGGCGCAAAAAGACTGCAAGACAAACTACTGTCTACTGTCACCATGAAAGCCACATTTGCCATCATCGCTCTCGTTGTCCTGGCTCTCGGCTGGACCTCTGAGGCTGTGCAAGTTGAAGTAAGTGCCTTCCTTAGCATCATTGCATGACTGATGTGTTCATGATGAGATTGCAGGCTTGAACAATAACAATTTTCTGCTCGTTAGTAGAGACACTGAAGCTCAAATTTTAGAAATTAAACTAACTTTTGTTCTGGACTTTCATGGATTACAAATCATACTGGAACTGTGTAGACTCTGAAGCCTTTAGATGAAGTTGTAGTTCCTTTGTAACTGCATTTGCTTCTCTTTCAGGAGAATGGATTGTCTTTCTCAATGGAAGCTGTCAAGCGACTTCAAGAGCTGTCGGAGAGTAACGGGATGACAGGACAACAAAACCCAAGACTGAAGGCTAACACTGTGTCCCTCTGCGCTGACCCCATGCTCCCACAGGAGTTTCTGCCACTCTGCAGGCAGAGAGGAGCATCTGCTTCCCTGGCCAGATTATGTAAGGCATTTATAAATTTAGCAGTTTGCCTGAATTTAACATAACATGTCAGGTCATAAATATTAAATATAGATGATTCAGCAGTGTACCTTATCTGCCTCCATTTCTTGTCTTCGTTTTAGCTTTTGTACCCTTGGACATCTGTGAGATCTGCGCATTTGCTGCCTGCACTGGTTGCTAAACATACAAAGCAAGCCAGAAACATCCTGCTTACTTGTGATTTATTTTTCATCCCCTGCTAAGCTGTTTTAAGGAAATTTGACTTTTAACCACATGCAATGATGAACAGATGGCTTTATCTCTGCATTTTTGACTCTGGCCCATTGGACACCTAAAATTTTTTTAGTCCCTTGTTAGACTAAAAATATGTCAAAAAGAAAAAAAAAAGAATCTGACAAAATGGGGAATGTTTTGCAAACTGTTACTTAGCATAATATGGCATATTTACCATTTTATTTTTCTGCAGAAAATTCTTTGGCATGCATTTTGTTTTGGATTTCTTGTTTGTTACATTTCCATCTTGCCTTGCTTTATATTCATATTTAAAGAAATGTTCTCTTTTTATTATTATTGTTTGGAATAAAAAGCCTTCATTGACAGATGACATGTACATTGTGGTCTATTCTACAAATGCAAATACGCTATTCCCATTCTTAACAACACACTAGTAGGTAAGGCAGCAAAAATATTATTTTCATGTAGTAGTTGTATAATTGAATAGACGTGCCATTGTCCAGTCCATCTTTTGAATGGAAATTGACTAACCAAAGCTACTTTCGGCTACTCCCTCGTCACAGGGCTTAACTACAGCACAGTTCAATGCTAGATGCCCTTCCTGCGGAACTGAACACTGTGTAATCACAACTGGTTGGGGCCAAAATATGTTTTTTGAAAATGGCTTGTAACAGTTTATAACACTTCCTCACTGAAACATCCAGCATTATGTAGACACCTGATCTCTCCTTTGAAATCCCCATCTAGATCTTTAAATACTAGATCTAGGGCTTATGGCATGATGTAATTTGTTTCTGTCCAGTGTACAGGGAAGTAGAGGAGCAATAAATGTAAACAGAACCTGTGCGCACACAAAAACAAAAAGAGTTTTCACTTCATGCAATATTATAGCAAGAAATTCGTCATCACGCATGACACTGACCCAGAACTTTTATCTATCTGAATTTTGGGGGTTGTGTGAATATATTTGAGTTTGGGTTTGTTTGGCTATTATTATTATTCCATGTTTTGAAGTTCTTGATCCTGATTTAGATTTCATTATTATTCTAAAATAATAATATCTTGTCATTTTGCTGAGGCTTTGACAGTTTTTAACCTAGTGGTTTTTATCTTTTCCATCTGTATTAGGTTTCATGTGAGTTTATTTGTGAAGCAACAGTCATGGCTTAGCAAGCTGTGCCGAGCTGAAAATCAGAATCTTCTGTGTCATTAAAGTGGCTCTTTTGTACCTGGCTATAAGCCAAGTAAAAGAGGGATTTTGTGCTCCGTATAATCATGGGGACTGATGCTGTACACAAACTGATTGGGAGCAGGTTATGTATGAGTTTTGTTTTAAAATCATCTAGAAGCACCACATTTTCTCCGATTCCTTCGGTCTCTGGCATGTTTTAAGTGCAATATAGATTCTTTCCTGGGGAAATATGTTTTATATGCGCAAGTCGTTAAGCCTTACCTTACTATAACACACTGAACTGCAAACTGTATGTCACATTGTTAGGGAAATGTGTATTATTCATAAAAAATTATGAATGTCTTGAAACTTACTTCTAATCTGCTGCGTAGTATGTTTTACAATGCTGGAATTGCAGCTGCAATAACACGGAGCATGCACTTAGAATACCCGTGCAATAAATTACTTTCACGCTGATCTGCTAACAAACTAAACTCTTTAAACATTAAAGGTTTACAGAGTTTTAATGCTCTGGAAGATCCCTCGGACGCCTGCAAGGAGAGTAGGAGGGTCTAAAGTTTTTCAGTAGCGTCTAAAGTCTTTGTTTCCCTGATCAGCATCAATATACGATCCTAAAAACAGGAAACTTACACAGTACTTTTTGTCCTCATATCAAATTTGTACATGCACTAATGGTGCTGCAAATTTTGAATGAGTCGCTATTAAAAAAAAATACTTGATCTTAAACTTCACGTACGTGTTGAAATCTCAGTTAGCCTCAGAGTTATTTTTATCTGAAGCATTCAAACATTTGGTGTCTGTAAACCATGAGTGCATGGGCTGTAGTTAGCCCAGTTTATAAAACTTTATGATTCTAAAAAAGTGTTTCACATCAATAGTGCTAATAAAAAGCCGGAGAGGCCAACAATGACCGCTGATTGTGTTTAAGGTCTTGTTTATATTAAATAAAACAAGATACAAAGTGTAGTGACGCAAAGGCGGATAACCAGTAAAGGTGACTAAATGGTGTTGACAACGCCACCTGGGGAGGGAGTTACACCCCAGGAGAGATTACTACAGCCAGTGCCAACGTTATACCAGTTACAAGAGGCACCCAGGCTCGTTATTAGCAAGCAGAGGTGAGGCAGGTCAATTTCACAAATCAAAATTTATTAGGAAAAAACTACTAAAAGCATAGAGGTGTAAAACCAGAGAACTTCTTAGGTAGCAGGGCTGACAATGCCAAAACCGTTAATTAAAACACTTTATTAACAAACGTTAATTTAAAAGACAAGTCTCGCTGCCACAGTGCTACCTTAGTTAAAAAAGCAGCTCGGTAAAATAATTAAACAAAATGGTGGAGACCGGCCACTTGAGGAGGCAACCTACAGGGAGGAGTGCCCAAGGGTGACACCAATTACTCACCCGTGTACTTCCACTGCAAACCTCACTGCAATCTGAATGGTCCAATATACATATTTCCCAGTGTGTACACTCATGCATCAGGGGGGATTCCACCACACGTGCCTAGCCCCACAACAAGCGGCCGTACCTCCACTAAAGCAAAATCAACAAAACCTATAAGATCAAGACATATAAAACACCAAACAACTGAGTAAATGAAAAATAAAAGAAACAAGGACAAATACACTCTAAGATACAATTCCTTTTAAAAGCATGATTAAAATATAACAAACAATTAAGAGTAAAATACCATAAAAGTTGTGCAGTAAAATATATTAAAATGTATTTGTGACTACTGTGTAACATGTGATTCTCTTATCCAGGACTATGCTATTCCTTCACCTAAGATCCTCCCAGGCTATATGACATTAATCCATGAAGTTTTCTTTTGGGCTTTCCCCAGCTTTTCTTTCCATTTGGCCACTTAAAAGTTCGGATATATCCACAGGAGAGTATCTTGATCAAATACCTGACAACCATTATAAGTAGTTGCTAAACAATAAAAGTGTGGAAACTTAATTCGTTCAGGCCAAACTTTGTGTGACATTACAACAATTAAGATACATCAATTTATCAAACAAACACTGAAAAGTAGACTGAGTGGTGTGGTGTTATAGCACTGCAGAAAAATCAATTAGAAGCAATGACTTGTTTCTGCAACTGGTCTGTCTTGGATGCCACAAATTGTTGAATAGATTAACCTAATTTACTTAGTCAAATTTTCATAAGAATGGTTATTTTAAACAGGGAACTCTTCTAAAGTTTTATTGATGGAAAAGATGAGTCTGTCATCATCAGCACCACATCCAATGAAAACAAGATGTCATGTTCTTATCTATAGTTATTAAGATAATAAGTATAAATAATGTTATAAAGTGTATGTATATGTGTATATGTGGATTTTATCTTTTCAGTATGATTTTGCTCCTTAAATTTTGTTTTTCTGAAAACATTTTTTGTTCCTTCAAACATCCAAACCTGGCTGAAATCAAGACATGCCACCAGAACAGTCCACCACTCTAGTTCTGATGTTTCTGATGAAAACCAAACCTGGAAACCAAAATATTTACTCACGTGTTGGGAAAGAATAAACATAACTGATATATATAAATATCTGCCTATTTAGAACAATGACTAACTTTAACTTGAAGTGTATGCGTTTCAGTGAATCTTATGGAAGATGTCTGTAAATGTGATGGAGACAGCTTTGGTGATATAGCGAGTGAACATTAAGGTGTCAGTTTATAAACATGTACAGACACTCTGATAACAACATCTACCGTCTGATTGGTGATAAAAGACTTTTCAGTTACTTGAAGCTTTCCACCGGGTTATTTGAGGCTGTATGTCTTCCTGAGAGTTGCCCTCAAGCCTGCATAATCAATTTTAAGTTGTGGCTTCTATGTTATTGCTATGTCTGCTTTCTTGCTAGGAGAAAACCCCCCTCACTAGTTTAAACCCATTTCCAGTAACAGTGACTTGAGAAGTCTAAGCCATTACCTTTGATCTTTAAAACTGACCCTCCATTGTATTCCTTGTTTCATTCAATTTTCATAAACAAGAAGCATCTTGGATTTTTAATTTGGTGTAGTCTAATATAGAGGTACTGATAATAACCTGTTCAAATATGGTTGTGTTTTTTTGTGTGTTACATACTGTTCTACATACTGATTAGGGAAAGGTGACGCACCTTCTCTCTCTTAAACTATCTTTAAGAATCATCTTTTTTGCAGCTCAGAATCAAGAGTTGTGTGGTCTTGAGGCTAGTATTAGTCATTAAACAATCACATCATCACCTACCGCCTTATACCCCCTATGCTGGAAAAGGATAACTCATTAGATCACCATTGGTTCCTGGAGATAAACTCCCCAACACACACAAAACAATGAAAAAGGTCCACAAACAAACTGGTAATAGACTCAGTGCTAATTTTCCATGGAGTATCTACCAGCATTTGTCACCATTCATGAAGATCTTTCCAGCAACACCACACACACACACACACACACACACACACAACTTATCATTGCTCATAATGACAATTCCCTGCACCCGCCCCCCCCAAAATAAAAAAAAAATGTATGTATGTATATGTACTGATCATTGTGCTATTTGTGTGAATGAATAGGATGATGTGATGTTTGTGTTTTTTAGTCATTTTAATAAATAATTTTTTAAAAAGTTCATTTATCTAGTCATTAGCAATATGGTGAAAATAAAATTGGCCAATGACCTGTTTGGCTTTGGCCACTTATTCCTTAAAATAATGACTAAAAGACTTAATTATAAACTGAAAATGTGAGGTTTCAAAGAAGTCCATATTTATGAGGCGGGATGGCTCTAAAGTAATACATCACTATGTTGCCACATGGGAAATAAAGGATCCAGTAGTTATGGTGCCTGAACAATACTATGAAATGAAAGAATTTCTCAGCTTTTGCTGCTTTGATTTTCCCCACTCCATCATAAATCTGTCTCTCTTAAGTCCCCCAGTTTTATGGAAGTGCATTACCAAATCACTTGAGTACTTCTTTAACAAAGGGACCACTTTATATCATTTTTTTACTCTGCTTTTAGGCTTTGAAAAGTCACACTGGTAAACAGCTGTTAAAAGAAAAAAAAGCTATAGAAGATTTTCTTCTTAATGGGAACTGTTCCTAGGTATATCATATGGTAGAGCAACAAGTGCAATACAAAGGATGAAGTTACCTCATGCCATCAAAACTTGACAGAGCAGGTGACAAGAAAAATAGTTCTCTTGAGACAAGACAACGACAACTGGTGCCGTTTCCTTGAAGGCACACATGAGTGAGCTTTGCCTGTCAAAATGTCAGTAGCTTCAGATGATGAAATCACACCAGATGAAGATAGCCATATCACTTCAATCCGAATGACATAGTTTAGGTTTACATTGTTTAATGTCATGGCAACTTTGCATAGCTGTATAATTTGTTAGCTTGACTATAAGGTGAGATCAACATCCTTGACTCCTCACAATATAAACAAAAGCATGAATGAGTTAAATATGTCCAATCTTCGTTTGTAGGTGGTCTCCTTGGGCAGTCCTGCAGGATTTCTAGCCAGAGCATATGAAAGTGCAGTTTTTACCATTTGCATCTGTGAGTACACTGTATCTCCTTTGGTATGTCAGAAAATTAACTCTTTAACTCATATAGGGCAAGACATAGACAAAATCCCAGAGAGTTAAATCATGTTATTATCCTGGGTGGTGAGCAAACACCAACTTGTGTGGCATAAAACATATTATATGGATTATTGATTTGTGATTTTCATAATGATCAAACCTAATTGAAAGATTACCTTGCTATAAAACATTTTTTGAAGAAAGACAACATGTAAAAGAAAATACACCTAAAACACCACAGAGACTCAGATATTGAGGTTTTGCACACAGGTCACTGCTAAACATATTTTATTAATTTGAGACCAAAAACTCACCCCAACCAGTTAATGAGTTTTTGCTAGAGGTTGATGGCAGTCACTGGGAAGCTGACTGCTAAAGCGCCAGTCACAGAGACCTAGAGACTAGTTAGTAATCCCCTGGGAACAACCACCGACTAGGTAAAATTACTTATTTCCTTACTGGTCGGCAAAAACCTCCTAATAATTGCTTGTGTCGCCAGTAGATTACTGAGACTGCCCATAGTTTGCATGGAAGACAATGACTACACAAGCATTCCACTTTCTACTTGCCAAACAATACTGTAAAGAGCAACACAAACCAGTAACAAAGACTGTTTGCCTTCAAAGTAAGTTTCAAGTTTCAAGTTGTCTTGAAATGTGTTGGCTGTGCTGAGGTGCAAATTTTGCTTTCTGAGTGCTGTAGCAGTTTTTCAAGTTTTATTACCACCTGGCTATTAGTTAGAAAGACTTTGAAGACAAGCAGGCAGCTTCAACAACACAAATTATAAGTGACCACAAGAATCTGATAGTGATGAAACAGCAATCATAAGCAGGTTTTCAGTGCAGCCTTCTCTCTAGATTTCATCTAGTGACAGCAAACACCAGGAACCACTCGCCACCAACTAGTAGAGTCAAGCTGAACCCACTATTCTCTAGCAACCCTAGGTATGGTTATATCACATTCAATATGGCAGACAACCATTGTGCCATGTGGGCATGGCATCAAGTGAGAAACCTCTATACCACTGTCTCCACTGCAGAAACCTGCATCAAACCTTATATTCATTAAACCCACAATGGTCTCATCAAGCATAACCTATAAATATCTTCATCATCTATTATTTAATCTGTAACAAAATGTCCAAGATATACAGTCTTAGACGTTTATTCTCCTTGGTTCTACAATGCCATTGCCAAACTATGAAAATATTAAACCTAATAGCATCCAAAGAGAAATAACCAGAAATGATTTGTACAACAGAAGTTTCAGTCAACAAAAATTAAAATGCCACTTATATTGAAAAGAAAAAGATCCTCATTTGTATTTGTTTATCTTATACATTAACCTGTAGAATATAAAGACTGGTGCAATAATGCTTTGACTTATGTTAACAAAAGAAAAAACATTCAAAACTGTAAATGGTTCATTAAATGTCTTTGCTATATTCTCTAGTCCTAACGATTATGTCGTTGCTGCAGTAAGTTATCAGAACAAATTACTTTTCAAATATACTTTGACTTCCAGGCTGAACTTTTATTTTATATACTGTAAGTGACAAATATCAGACTTCCTTCATTACACAGAGAAATATTGTTAAGCTTAGCTGACAAAAAACACTGACTGTTTAGTGTCTTTCATTACATTGTCATCTGTAACCTTTTATTGATTATTTTTGCTTAGTTTTCAGAAATACATAACAAGAAAAATACAGTCATACAAATTTTAATTTATTAAAAGGAGTCCAAGCATTATTATTTATCTATAAATGAATGAATATCCTCAGAAGACTGCGCTAAAGAATCTGGTAAAAGCCCATAGGGGAAGTGGACTGTGAAATTTTTATGATAGTGCCAATTTAGTCAATAAAAGCAGATGTATCGCCTGCTGAGCACTCCCATAAGTAAGTGTTCACAGACTGAGTGAAGTGTCATCACTTTGGCTAGGACAGGAGCATCCTCAGGGCTTTTCTTGTGAAACCATCATCCAGCACTTCTTCCTACACATCACGTCACTCCACACAAATGTCACCGTACATTAGAGAGGATTTGTGCCTACCACTGAAGGAAGTTTCTTCCAAAAGTAAAACACTTTGTTAATTAAAATCATTCTTTAGCAGTAGTAAATTAAATCATAATAGAGGAGTGTGTATTCACACCTCAACAGCAGATACCAGGTCTTGATAGATTTGGTGTAATCTCATCTATAATCTAATGCGGGCTATACTGTCTTTTATGTGGTCTGTGGTGTTATATGCACAGAAACACTATGAATTAAGTCTTGTGGAGGCGGTACCTCTTCCCAGACAACAAAACAGCTGTGGTGAAACAGGTCTGGGGAGGGGTCCTGCATTAAGGACAAAGATAGGGACGAATGACAGGTATATATATATATATATATATATATATATATATATATATATATATATATATATACACTGTATATATTTTATATTGTGATTTTATCTGTATCATGTATTACTGGAAAGCACTTTGGTGTACTTTAGTCTTTAAACGTGCTATACAAATCAATTTGATTTGATTTGATTTGACTTGACCTTAGAACTGAAGAAGCTTCTCGGATGAGAGGTGAAACGTCTTCCAGACACTTTTCTTTCCAAGCTCCTTAGAATATATGATCAGTATTTTCAAGATGAAATCTAATCAGATCTGACCATATAAATTATTAAATATTATTTTAATATGACAGAATTAAATCCCTCTACTGTGTTATTACAGAGGTTCCATTTAAATATGAAATATTGTCAAAACCGCAACAACACAAACAAAAGAAAAGAATAAATACATATTCCACTACAATTATTTCATAAGATGATGTTTTTTTTCTGCTTTCCTGCAGCTCATCAGCCTCTTTTACC
This sequence comes from Etia nguti, assembly GCA_015106755.1. NCBI lineage: Eukaryota > Metazoa > Chordata > Actinopteri > Cichliformes > Cichlidae > Etia > Etia nguti. The sequence goes on from VUQG01000509.1 coordinate 38,295, forward strand.
CACATCTGTAAATCTCCCGACAGAGAATTCAGTGACCCTGTTCATTTACTGAAGGTTTGGAGAGTTAGTGAATGTGTGAAAATGGCTGGGCTCTGTTTTATAACATCATGGACAACAAGTTCTAACTTGTGAATCATGCAGTGAATGACGGTTGGGTTAGGGTTGATTTTTTTTCCACTCAGGAGTGTGGTTGTTCGACTCTATCGGCCCATCACAGCTGCTGAAGAGATGCCCTTCATAGCAAGACTTTCTAACTACACAATGTCAAAAATAGCAACCCTGGTGCATAACCGCAGTTCAAAAAGTTGAGATCAGAACCTACCAAACTCACCTTTTCAGAGAATTCTAATGTAGATGAGCAGACAAGCATTTTTTGTAGGAATCTTTGTAGATTTTTTTAAGTGTCGTGTGAAAACTAGCACTCTGAATCCTTTTGATTCTCTTGTATTTAGTTAGAGGGAGTTTTTTACGCTGAAACTTGGTGGCATAATGAAAAGTGACATTGGAACAGGATCCAGACCATCCCCCGATGCAGCACAAGTGCTGAAAATGAAGGGGAAGTTTTATATTTGTACTCTATAGTTTCAAGATGCAGTGCTAAAATCAGTGTGGAAGATTAAAAAAGAATCAGCAGAGGCAGGGATGTATAGACAAGATGAGGATCAATCCATCAGGTATTTGATACTAGTCTTGATGAATGAAACATGACATAACAAGTATTGATCAGTGCTGTTTAATTATTGCAAATTCCTTAAGAATTCATTTTCTTGAATGAAAAACTGATGGCATATCAATGCCGAAGAGGAACAACTGTACTGTGTGTACTAAATCAAATGATGGTACAAGGTATTGTGTTTACATGCTCCATGGTTTCTAATCAGAGAGACCGGATCTGACATTCACAATATAATAACCCGCAACCCCAATCAGCTTCTGAAAATGATGGAGCTCTATCAAACACATGGCATCATTAATTTACTGCTTTTCTTTCTAGTGAAACAACAGTTTTGTTACAGTATTACACCCTTGCAGGGGAAATAGAGACACCCGCTGCACCTAACAAGAATCAGAATCCTAAAGGGGAGAAAAAGTGACCTTATAATACTTATCTCCTTTCTTGTGAAATGTCATACCATAATAAATGCATTTTTGAAAAGCAGACCTATTTACGCACAATACAGTCTACAGAAAAATATTTATGAATGCATGTAAGTACAACAAATGGTCTAAATAAAATAAAAAAAGATCTCAATTTAAAGGAATCCATGCTCCGAGGCACACCTGCAGATCAACAAAGTCAAAATGGAGTGGGGCGAGCACATTTGGTATTTCACTCTTAATTATAAGTACAGTTTTATAGAACAAAATCACATGAGTATTCTGGATTAGTATATAGTACAGTACTTTACCTGAGCATCCTGGGGTGTGCACTTCAGGCAAATTCTAGCAAAGTTTATGGAGGTTAGCCAAAACGTTATGCGTGAGCTGTCATAATAAATCACGAGGTGATAAGAAATTATGACATTTAAATTTAATGTTTCTGCTTACATTTTTTAAACAATAACACTAATGGCTTACTCGCGACACTGGATCTCACTTACACATACACTGGATCTAGACTATACAAATTTTAAATAAGTGGCCAGCTTGTAAAAAAATAACAATTTCAATTTGATGACATTCTATGGATAAGACTTAGAAGACATACTACAATAAAATATATCCTTCACATATAAAAAAAAGAAAAAAACGAGCATTTACTTGATCAGCACTGCAGTATGATGCCAAAATAAATACTTTCTTTAAGTGGAATAAGGATGAATTATTATTGTTGTCACCCTGTAAAAAGGATATTTTCTGCATCATGTTTTTCACATATATGCATCAGATATTTTACCTATTTACAGTTTTCATTGCACAAAATACTGTCAAGGTTAGGTTAGGTTTACTTCGTTCCAGTAAATATTAAGTAGTTTGCTATGTGACTCACTGTTTAATGTATATTGAGGTTCTGTAAACAAGGCGTACTTACATATTTTTTTTCCAAATAAGCCCTACAGTATGTCTATGCTTCTATTTTTCTAAAAATTAACCATTTTAATAATTTTATCTTTGAAATGTTACATGCAAGTTCAATTTCAGTTATATAACTAAACTTTTATAACCAACCATATTGTAATACAGTAGTTCTACAACATTCCTGATCTTTGACATATATTGTAATTTTATCCATTCATGTATTCATTCAATTTCCATTTTTCTGAAGTCAGGTTGAGGTAGTAGCAAACTAATCGGAATATTCTAGATGTCCTTCTATATAGTAACCCTTTTCAGTTCCTCCTGGGGACCCTGAAGCATTCTCAGGCTAGATAAGATGTATAATCTCTCCAGCAAGTTTTCGGTGTACCCCAGGATGTCATCCCCTTTCGGCATACATGGAAAACCTCCAACATCTGCACCTAACACACATTGTAATTAGGTGCCCAAACCACATCAGACATCCATCCCTCCGGATGTCTGAGCTCTTCACCCTATCTCTAAGGCTGAGCCAGCCACCATACAGAGGAAACCCATTTCAGCTGCTTGTATTCACAACATCATTCCTTTGGTTATTACCCAGATCTCATGATCATAGATCAGCTGGATTGATTGATTGGTTAACTGAAAGCTTTCATTTTATTTTTGGGAGATTTTACTTTTACCCTTTTTTATGCTAATTAACAAGCTTTACATATTTAATAAAATAAAAGCGAGTTTATTTTCCTATCCTTAAAGCTTATAATAACTGTTAAGAATCAAAAATAGCTATAAAACAATAATAAATCACTCCAATGTTGTCCTAGGATGGAGATATAGCCGTGGAGGTAAAGCACACTGACAAAGCGCACCCTGCCAGGAGGTTTCTATGTGTCTGCCAGCACCAGAAGGGCTCTTGAGGCCTAAGTACATACAGTACCTTTGTGCACACTGATGAGCATATCACCCATTGGGTGACCATTTATATCCACTGGGTGTTAGCTAACGGCTAGCTAGCTGACATTCATTCTCCCAATTATTCACTCTTAACCATTCTTTTTCTTCAAAATTGCTCCAAGATTTATATAAATATTGTTTCCCTTCTTTTCCCTACATATCTGCATTTTAAGAGTCCACTGCTTTTTCTCTCAGCCTCCTTCTCAGTCTCTCTGCTTTCCGTTGCCTCTTCTCTCTCATCTCCTTTTGTCTCTCTGCCTTCAGCATCACATTCTTTCTGTTCATTTCTCTCTCTCTGTCCTCCTCTACCATTCATGTTCTTTCTTCTTCTGTATTTATTGCCCGTCCATTTCTGTGTGACTCCACACGTGTCTCTCCTGCCAATGTGTGTCAAAAATAATTTTTTGTGTGATTATATAAGCCAGTTTAATTCAGTCCTTGCGTTTGCATCATTTTAGATCTGAAATATAAAAATGTGTCTAACAGTACCAAAATAACACATATTTATGCAATAATACACGACATTAGAGTAATGACATTTATGTTTGTTGTTAAATTGAGCCTATATGTTTCACTGTAATTACCAAGAAACATATGCATTAATCTCTGTGGTAATTAGACCTCCATTACTTGATTTTGACAACAGACGGATATAATGCAGATCCAGTCTCAGGCACAGTGGGCAGTAACCACTCTCCCTTTGCCACCTCCATCACTTTCTTTTTTTACCTTCATCTCCACAACATGTCCAGTATCTTATGCTTTTGCAGTCTATCCTGTACCATCAGTGTCACTGATTGCTGGGTTAATTAATATTTATCAGCAGAATCTTGCAAATAAATGCAAAAAATATATGGAGCTCTAACTCTTGCTTTTCCACTCCATACACTAACTGAACTGATAGTACTGGTTTGTTAGTCTGACACTGGATCGATGGAATTATTGCTAGCTTGCAAGCTAGTTAGATTTATTCAGCAACAAGTCAAAGTCATGACAGTCACACATTGCTTAATGCAGCAGGACTGAACGGTAACCATTCAGATGATATCTAAGCGTGAGCAGCAGTGAGCTACAAGCAGTCAAATAGTACAATTTTCCAGTTACTAGCATCACATATTGGGAAAATGGGGGTTATATTTATTGATCAAATGAGAGAACTGCTTGTGTTGAATAAAGAATTTGTAATAAAGGCAGGATCACCAAAGTAGATGTGACATCTACTCTTTTCTTGTGGTTATATGCTTTACCTGCAAGTGTGTGAATTAACTGGGATAAGAGATGTTCATAGCACAGCTTATATAACATAATAAGAGACAAGACAACATGCAGAATTACTTTAACATTGTGTCACCCCTGAGTTTAGTTGAATCTACAAATATAACACATTATGACAGGCATTAAAAATTGTATTTCTCCTAAAGAGCTTTTAGCCAAAAACTTTGCATATCTTGGCATGGTGTGCAGTGTGTCCTTAAAAAACTGGACAAGTGGGGGAGAAAATAAGAAGTGGAACCTTAAAACCTTTAGTTAATCATTTTGTTGTTCAACGAAGCCTCTTCAGAAATGGCCTCAGTGGAAGGGCAGCTGTCAAGAACTCATTCTTCAGTAAGGGAAACAGGGAGACAAGGTTGAGGTCTGACAAACTGCACAAGAACTGGATGGAAGACATATGGAGAGATACATCCAATTTTTAAATTGTTGGTTTTTGGTATCAGTAATATGTATGGACAAGGTGAGGAGAGAGGTGCAAAAGTGAGTCATAGTAGAGGCTCTATCATGGTTTTGGGCTCCATTTCAGTCAGTGGTGTTGAAGATCTTCTCAAACTTGATAAATTGGGGAGAAAAAAAAAGTACCATCAGATTTTGATAATACATGCAACACAATCTGGAAACCATCTGACTGGCAACATATTCAGTTTTCAGCATGAATATGACGCAAAACACACAGTAAAAGCACGCCTGGATAGAAAAGCATACAATGGAACCTCAACATTATTGAAGCAGTGTTGGATCATTTTGATAGAGCTCAGGAGGTACATGCCAAATATCCTTGGGCAAGACACTAATCCCAAGTTCCATCCATCTATTAGAGTATGAATGTGTGTGAATGTTAGACAGAAAGCACAAAGTGCCTGTATGAATGGGTGTTCATACAAGCACTGGGTGAATTCGGCAAGTTGTATAAAGTGCTTTGAATCCTCAGGTACAGTAGAAAAGCGCTATATAATAACAAGTTATCATTACAGAGAATAAAAAGCAGCCAACAGAAAAGAGCTTTGCCCTTCTAGAATACTGGAGAAGAATTCCTGGAAACTAATTAAAGAACTAACCCCAAGTTTAAGAGTAATAAAAAACATACGAGAAAGCTTCAAAATATTAAAGTTGTTCATAAATCACTGCACCTATTTCCCATTTTTCTTCAAAATATGTACAAATAAGGGATGAGTCAACACTTTTGCACAGTACTGCAAAACATTTGGAAATAAGTAAAAAGTAGGCTGATATCTAATTACTACGTAAAAAGTAAATACAATTTCAGACGAAAGGATCAAAATTAATTTAAAAACAGTGGGTGGATGATGGAAAAATGCTAGTGAGAGCATTAAAACGCATAAACTTAAAAATGATCAAGATGAAGGTGAGAGTCTGCCATTCGTAATCTACTGATAGATATAGCCTTTCAATGCCAAACATGAAATCGACATTTAATGTAAGGAAGGTAGGAACAGAAAGCTGAACACTCAAACCTTTTTGCCATTTTGTAAAATATCTTCATATAACCGCAAAAAGCCCCGACAGAAGATGAAATGTGAGCTTTCAGTGCTCAGCTAATGTGGTCTTGTCATTGGCAGAGCTATATCAATAACCTATCTGCAGCTGCAGTTGTTGTGCTAGCACAGCAAACAGTGGGTAGACATCCGCACTTGTGCCTTCCTTTGGGAAGGAGAGGGAAATCAGAGAACTAATCAGCAGCAGCTAGGACTGTGGAGGTGAATGCAAGTGCAACAAGCTCGTGATGCTGATGGGAGCTGACAATGAGAATTGGGAGAGGATCAGGAGACACCCTTACTTAAGCTAGCTGTTTCCTCAGCCTGGAAAACTTTGATTTAATGTAATGGAGTCTTCATCAGGAGGGAGAGAAAAAAAAAAACAATGGGAATTTGGAAATTGTTTGCTTGGAAGGCCTGTGAAATTAAGATGAGAAGATTGGAGGGTTTGTTTGTGTGTGTTTATAAGGTAGTGGGGAACTTTGGCTCTGAAAATATGTTTCTATATTTTTCTGAAACAGTTGGGTACAATGCTTGTTCTTGTTCTCTGATGTTTGCAGGGTTGTTTGGGCTGCGTAACAACAGCGTAATTAACGTCCCAGGGGTGTAAATAGCAAATAAATTAATACTAATTCTATGCAGAGATGTACAAAATAGCCTCCATTTTTAGTAGCTTGTTAGCGCGCGCGCACACACACAAACACACACAAAACGGTGGCATGTACACACACAAACACACATATATATCCTTCCTGCACACATATGCATATAAGTAAACATGACACACCTCGCTTCCTTCCAGTCATACGTGAAAATAAAATACACAAGCTAACACATTCAAACATGCTATAAATACAAACACACACCTATTCTTAATCTCTCAGCACCACGAACACAACGAGGAAGTGAATTATGATGTGTGAGGACTTGGCTTGGTATCACAGGGAGGCTACCACACTGCTCATTTGGATGTTAATTAGTTTGGCCTGTTTGCATTTTTATTTATCTGGTGCACAGAGTTTGAGCTGATAATCTATTCACACTGATATTGGGAGATAAAACTTCAGCTCAGATGAGGCTGGCCAGTAAAATTGCTGCTTTTCTTAAATTATTCATCAACAGGGCGGCTCTGAGTGGCATCCCATGCATTTCAAAGTCACTCCATCCCGCCATTTATCTGCTCAAGGTACATGTTGGGGATTGATATCGGCATCTATAATAAGGTATGGCTCCCTGTCCCTCTCTGTCTCACCCCTCAGCATCAAACACCTCCATGACAAATTGGTCCCGTCTCTATTTCCTTCAGTTGAATTAAAATGCTATATCACCCTCAATAGCACATACTGTATGGAGATATATTGATATGCATCCAACACGGGGCATGTAATGAGAAGAGATGACAGAGCGCTTGGATTGCCGGTGCACCTGCCACATACTGCTGGCCAAGTCAGTGGGATGAGAGATGAAGATGAAGATGAACAGGGCACAAATGCAACCCCCCCCCCCCCCAACACCCCCCCCCGC
>VUQG01000509.1:45579-56829 GCA_015106755.1 Etia nguti
GTGGCTGATTTACAAGTTATGGCCTTTTTCTCCTTCATTCCGCTGTCATTGAAAGAAGATTAGATGGGGCCGATTGCTTTAGACATCAAACATCATACAGTCGATCCGGCGGAGCAGTCACTTTCAGTGCCGCCCCTTACGCACAGCTCTGTGGATGCATTCACAGTAGGAAAAGAGGAAAAAAACTGTGTGCCTTCCCAGAGTCCACCCTCTTCTTCAGCCTCTAACCTCCCCTGTTTCTCTATTCCACAGTCAACTGATGCTCACTGGGATGTAAGGGCAGTATTTCTCCCTCCCCCCTCCCCCGCTTCCCCCCCTCCCTGTGCTTTTTTGTCTCGTTTTTCTCTCTCCCTTTTTCTTTATCGCTAACTTGTGAATGGCAGCCAATCAGGGGAAGAGTCGCCTCAGCTTCAGCCTCGGTGACATCCACCGCCAGAAGTGATGCACGGCTAGAGAAAGAGAGAGGAGGGGAGAGAGGGAGAGAGAGGAGGGGAGGGGGAGGAAAGAAGGGAAGGGAGGGAGAGAAAGAGAAAGAGAGACACAGACAGAGCAAGAAGAGATGATAGAAAGAAAGTGTAGAGGAGGAAAGGGGAGAGAAGCCAGAGAGCGGGGAGGAGAAACGGAGCGAGGGAGGGAAGAGAGACAGAGCGGAGCACAGAGCGAGGGAGGGAAGTAAGCAGGAGACTCTCTCTCTTTTCCACGCACACACACTCACACACACTCCCATACACATTCGCACCAGCTGTGCTGTTGTCAGTCTTGGAATGTAAGCACTGCCGTGAGGAGTCAGAATCTCCACCGCTAAGCACTGCTAAGGAGTAGGAACACAGTACCGTGCACTCAGTGACACAGATGGATGCTAAGCTGTGAAAATCAAAGGTAAGGGCTTTTTCTGATTAATGTTTAAGGGTATATTTATATTTTGTCTGCTCTCAGACTCCAGGGGATGATCTGCTCCTTGCACTGTGACAAAGCCAGACTAATGCAGCAGTGTGGATATCTCAGGAAAAGAAGTGTTGGAACTTCAAAGAGCTGGAAAACAGCTGAATCGAATTAGCTGTATTTTTATTTTATTTTTTTTGGTTTATCTTAAAAATATGTATTTTTAAATGTATCTTTAATGTACAAGAAGCACTTGAAAATCAAGGAAACTTCACATAGTGGTATCCAAGTAGATTCCAAATGATTTGCCTTTTGGCAAATGAAACTTAAGGATCAATTAGGATGCTTTCTTTTTTTCTTTTTTTTTTTTCTTTTTAATTAAAAAGCTTTAGCCTTTTTAAAATTCATTATTATTTTTTGACATTGTAAAATATTCAGCCCATGACACCTGTCACACAGAAGATAATATGTAACTGTAAGATACTATGTACTATGTAAAATACTCAGTAGTCTGGTATAAAAACTTTGTCACTTATTTATAGCGTGATGTTCTCCATACTGTGCATCCATGGTTGCCTGCATAGCTTATATGCATGAGTACAGCCTATGCATACACCTAAGTGCACTTCTGCTGTATATATGACTCTGTGTGTGTGTGTGGAGATGTATTTGTCTGTCTGCTGAAAGCCAGTGAGTGTAGCTCACACTTGTGATGTGCTGTGGGCAGATTTGATGGAGAGGCACTGTACCATTCATATCTCTAAAAATGCATGAAGGTGTTTATGATGGTGTTCGAGCACCGCAACAAGAGCAGCCAACAGTGTTACAGTGTACGTATATGTGCAAATCCTCCACAGCACAAACTTAATCCAACCCTGACTCTCTTTTTCAACCTTTCTAGCAGCAACAGCAGCAGCCTACTCCCTCTGTGTGCTGCCTCATACGCAGACGGCTTCACAGTCACCAAAGTGATATATGAGGGTTTAGTCGTGTGCGCCAGGTTGCCCGTGTAACACCATTATTGTTTAGTGCAAATTAGCCACTAACACGGTGCCTGAATTATTGTCAGATACGGAGCGACCTTTCGGCATTAGAATGAAAAGAGGTGGAAATCCATTCTCCCACAGAGGCGAAGAGGCTCTCATGAGCATTTGCAAAGCTGGCTTTAAAGAATCAGACATGAATACATATTTGAAAAACACTACATATGTTCAAATAGAGAAGCAAGAGTGGGAAGTGAGTGCATTTTCACAACAAAATGGGAACTGTAATAAGCTCGCCTCGCGCCTCAATTAAATTCTAGTAATTTCTTTCCAGTCTCTGTCTAAAACTACTTGGTCAGACTTTTATTCCTACCTTGTTAAAATGTATACACTCTCCTAGATGCATCTCAGCATAAACATTTTTTCCTCTTTTAATCTCTTTTTGTTACCTTTTCATTGTCAACGCACCCTTTTCAAGAAAGAACACCCCTGCATCCACAACCCCCTTAGAGTAGCTTTTCAACAAGGAAGTGTGCACTGTATCACAAAATTGCTTTGAGGATTTCAAAACATGAGTAAAGCTTGCTGAGGTTTGCCAAAGACTGCAGCCGGCAGAGGCCGACTTGGGAAGGTCTAGGGCTCCACCAAGTGGAAGTTTGCGCAGGTGCAGCAGCTTGGTGCATCAACGCCCCTCATGCTAGATTTATACTCTGTCCGTGCTGCTCTGTCAATACCAGCAAGCAATCACTGGAGCCACTCAAACTGCCAATCACATAACACTAGTTTCTAGCACCAACCTCGCATATATGGTTAGCATTTGTCACCGCAAAAAATACAGCATTTGCTTGCTATAAATCATGCCCTTGGACAAACTGTGTAAGTACAAAAGATCACCAAGACTAATCATGACACCAGTTCGATGACCTTGCCGCCTTCCTGTGCCCTCTCTCCATCTTAGTCTACTCTTTTTCCAATTACTCCACCTCTGCCTGTGTTTATTCACCGCACTTTTAAAATATATTCACGTGCAGAATTCCTTGATTGTGCAACATAAGACTAGAATTTAGATGGGGTCTAAAAGTCTGTGGTTTCAAAGTGGGTCGATATTTGTGTAGGAGGTAGGAGGTTTTGTGTAGCTGAGTCTTTATTATGTTGTCCTACCCTTATGTAACAATGCATCTATGCATGGATACTGTAAATGTATTGCGTTACTTTGGTTTGGGGGTTTATTTTCATTTGATAAATCAATGTTATCCAAAATGAATTTTTGGTTAAGTAGGGTGGCTTCCTACTCCTTTTTGTGTCCTATATCTTCACTAAACAGCGGAATCTCTTATACACTTATTAAAACATGGCAAGTCTATTCACTGCAGCCATTTGCAGTAAATAGTAAGCACAGTCATTTTCAAGAGCCAAAGTTTGCAGTAATATTCTCCCATGTACGGAGGATTATCAGTTTATTATTCAGAGAACTCTTAAAGAGGTTTACTAGCCAGACCTCTGCTGCATATTGCACCTATAATTATTGTCTCACTAGCGCCAGAGAATAAAAGTGCACGGTTAGCGTGCTCGGTTTGGGCTTCATGGGCAAGCCTGCATGTTCAATTTTGGGGGCATAAAATTTTACACAGACTAATGTGCAAGCCTGCGCTTTTCTAGGAAGCATATCCTGATGAACAGCTAGTTTATATCTGATCAAAGATATTCTTATTCAGCAAAACAAGAATGTATAATTTGCAGATTACAGAAATGGAGCAGAGCAGAGCAACTGCCAGACTGTGTCTTAGCCAAGATTAAGAATAACAACCCTAGACAACACTTAAAAGTAATTCTGTCCCTTCACATCTGTGTGCCTTAATGCCAAGCCATATAAGCTGCCTACAAGTTAATCTAATCATAAACAAGTTTTTCTTAATAAACTCCACGATTTTAATAGGTTGAATAAGCTGAGATAATTTAGTTTGCGTCTATAGGATCTGGCATACGTTCAGCATGCTCACTCATCCTTTAATGGAGTGTTTGGAAGAATTCTGAAAAGAAACACTGGCCTAATGCTTAATAGGCACACCACATCAAAGATTAATATCCAGAATGCTATTAAAACTCAAGGACAGGCTGGGATGATAATTAGAAAATGCAATCACAAGCATCAGACTAGATTAATTGCAAGGCGGCGTTTCCTGATTTCGGCAATGCACGTGTCACACTAATGTCACATTATGAGCAAGAAACTAACATAAAAAATGTAGCACATCAGCAATTTACAACGATATCTAAATTTCATCTACGCTATTACGGCAATACTTGGACAAAATTAAAATCTCTGTACTTTCAGAACGCTGGATTTCATAAATATGTGCAGTCTGTTGTTCAACATCTTTATAGTTTCTTAAAAGCTTTGGGTCAGTCCTACCATGTCAATGAAATTTGTGTTAGAGTTATTTCATAGTTTTAATAGCTTTCTCCTCTACCTTATCCATATCTGTTATACATAAAAAAAACTTTGATCAGTTATTGAAAAATTACTGTTGACGTAACAGATTTAATTCAGTTAAACTGCCCGAGTCACTGAGAATAAATACAATGTTTCAAATTGAGATCTATCAGCTACATGTTTTGATTTTCTATTCACAGTACTGCATGTATTTAAATTTGCTATTTCGCTGTCATCATTAGAAACATAATACTAATTTGTTCCCTGACATTAATAGATCCTTTGTTCATGTGACTTACTTCAGTCCTTTTTTAAATTTTCTGAACAAAAGCAGAGGCATCGACTCGCATGGGCTTTTAAACAGAGTTCCCTGAGGTACACAGTGAGTGCTTGCTGAGGTAACTCTCGTACCTTAACCTTTATAAAGGGACCCTGCTAAATGGGTTCTTTTAGGAAGAGAGGTAAGATTTATTAGGATTAACTTACAAAAGACCATCAATTATGCATGGACACCCAAATTACCTATCAGTACCAGTCAGTGGGGACACAGCCTTTAGTGAAGTATTGGAAGGAGACTGCCAATAACACAAAATACCTTTTCACAGGCACAAAGCCTGACAGACACCTGGAGATAATTTTGGTAGTTTTGGAAATTCTGTGTATGTCTATATGGATTTTCTCCTTTTAGAGTGCATCAAAACATCTTCAGGGAATAAAAATCTATGAAATTAGCCATCAGTAAAGGAGGCAAAAATTAAGTAGAGCTAAAAATTGAGAGGAAGTGGGTAAGGGGGGAAAACTGGATGGAAGAGATGAAAAAGACGTCTTCCCTTTAGCAAGACGATCCATTTATACATATGTTAGTAGAAGTCTGTTCTGTAGCTGTAAAATGTAGCTGAACAACTGTGAAGCAGAGCATTAAAAAAAAAAAAATCGGAGTTTCTACAGAGGATGTTGGGGTAATATATTTTGCTCATGTCAGAAGCATACTTCTCCCAGAGGTGCCTGTATTAAGCTGTTTAAACATGCTCACCGTCTTTGAAGCATCTCATCAGTGTTTGCATATCATCAGTAATGCAACTTATAATTAGTAAAGTGCACCGCAGTCCTTTAAGATGCAGGGTGTGGAAGAGATATGTCTGATTGTGAATTCTATCATATTTACTAAACTTAAATTATCTGCCTCTAAAAAAAAATACAAATGTGCCCCGGCTGATTACAGGAAGATGATTTCTATAGGATGCCAGTGTTGCTAATAAAGGATGTGGAGTAGCCCACTGAAATTAATAAGACCTAGCACAGTTTCCCTGCAGGCTAATCATTGCTGGCTTAGCGTGTTTCCACTGTGGTGAAAAAGTGACTGAAGTCAAGACGACCACTGCTTGACCACTCATACATCACTGGTGTTGTAGTCCCACCATTAAAGTTTATGTAGTTTTCTAAAGCACAAGCCCCTTTTTGTTTGGTTTTTTTTGCTTGTTTCTTTGTTTTTCTGGCCATCACGATTGAATGACATATTTCGAAATGCTTCTAGTCTCTGGGGAATGTTGCTGTGATGGAGACTTAAGAGTAAAAATGTAGTACATGAATAACTGCTTCTAAGAAAAAAAAGGATGGTCATTAAACCCTATCACATAATGAATATGTCAAAGTCAAAAGATCATTTTGATACAAAACAAGAAGCATGATTCATTAAACTGAATTTGATCTTGACATCCACTCCATTGGTTATGCACTTAGATTACCAAAGTCATCTGGTGATACATTTATTATACAATGTCTTGAAATTTTTTATACTTCATACCTTTCATTTATCATTTACTTAGAAGTTTGTCAAATCAGTTCCACCGCGTTAGCTTCATCTCTATTTTTTCATTAGATAAGTTCAATTTTACTAGAAAAACATATACACTCTTTATGATGACACTATATTAATTTATTCTTAAGCTTACGGCTCTTAGACAAGCCTCAACGTTAAATCATGGCTTTGAAGCTTTTAAGGTGATTGAATAACTAGTGCAGCTCTTGGCCTCGTAAAGCAAAATCTGAAGGAAAAGTCATTGTACACAGAGTACAATGACTTTTTTGCAAAGCTGCTGTTTTCACAAGTGCACATGTTATTTGAGTGTTTTAATTGTATACTGTCAAAGCGATAGATAGGTGTCATGGTCTTTTTCTTGAATACAGTTTCCTCTTTTTACAGGGATCTAAAGGAGATCAAAGAAAGGAATACAATGTCTGTTCTGATGACACCACCTTCCAGTGCTGATCCTCTCAGAAGCTTATCACCATAATTCGGAAGTCATTCAGGACATTTCCCAGCTGATTGGATACCATGATAACCAATCAAGTTCTGCTCCTCCTCATGCTCTCTATCCTGTGGCCCACTATTGCCCTTCCTTTTGCGCCTGGGAATATTGGGAATCTGTTTGGGATGCCAGAGAGTGATGGTAAGATTCTTCAGCGGTCCAAACGTGGATGGATGTGGAATCAATTCTTTCTGCTCGAGGAATATACAGGAAACGACCATCAATATGTCGGCAAGGTAAAACGTCCAAACACATTGTCTGTAGACTAATTATAGGAGTTTTAGCTTGTCGAGGTAGTGTTTGATGTAATTGGCTGAAGATGAATGGGCTGGCAGAAATCTGGCTGTTACAGGCACTGTTACTGGAGCTATCAGACAGAAACAAGTGTACACAACCTCACTTTTTCCATGGTTTTCTTGATTACCCTGTGCAGTGAAAACATACTATTATAGCTAAAATAAAAGTACAGATTTTTTTTAATGTGGCGGATAGCATTAATATAACAATAACATCCCATTTTAACATTAATACCAAAAACAACCATTTCTGGCTTTATAATAATTTCTGTGAGATCATAATCAGACAAAAAGTCAAAGGATGTAGAAGCTGAAACAGCCTGTGGACCAGCCAATTTCAGCAATATGACCATTCCTACCTCCAAACTTGAGGAGGTAGGAATGGTCATATTGTTGAAATAGGCATGGATGTACAAGGACACAGTGATGGGTCATACATAATACAAGAAAAACAGAAATAAAAATAAACAGACAGTGGCACCTACTGCAGTCAAACTATGGCACTTGTACATGCATTCACCATGAAACCAAAGAGCACTTCAAAAGTCCTATATGAGTTTATGCAGCCTGTAAATCACCAGCACATAGAACAAGTGCAAATTTAATATCAATATCATGTCAAGACCATAGCAAGTCCAAGCCAAACAAAAACATATGACTCGGCTCCTGCAAGACATGCGCTCTCCTAAAAATCGGCCCCCAAAAAGTTTTGGGACAACGCTACTCTTCTCCACCCACCTAGTTCAGACAGTTTCTTGTCAGCTCACCTGTGCTAGCACCATAAAGGCAGGTGTGATGGGGAGCATTGCAGTTATCAACTCAAGGGAGGGAAATGAGGTGACTGTCGACAGCCAATTTTCTAAGAGGAAGCTGGCTTTCATCACACACCTCATTCTCTGGAGTAAACAAGTGTCTTGTGCAAGGTTGAGTACGGGGGATATGACAACTTCTTTTGCTGAAACCATCATTCTGATGTGGTGAAGAGAAAGGAACAGTAAAAATAAAAAAAAGAAGAGAGGGAGGAAGAATAAAACATATCAATCAAGAAGGCCACTGAAATTCACCTTGTTGTATTATGTGATGAAGCAGCAGAGGAAATGCTAACTATAAATGGGGCCATCCAGTGATATGTCGGTGACTGGTGTGATGTGGCTTTTTCTCGACTCTTTGATGCTTTCTGGCACCCAACTTCTGTGGCATGACAGCAATCACATTCACCGGTTCCGCACTCCTCCTGTGTCCAATATCATTCACTATTAAACTGTCAGAAAAACATGAGCCTATAATAAATTACTGGAGGGGGAAAATAGGGCAAGCACACGCTGCCATTCTGCTTTACAGAGGAAGCTGATACAAATCACTAATTCCATCAGTTTAACCACAGGGGAAAAAAAACTGTGATGGTAACAGAGACTAGTAAACAGACAAAGAATAAGTTAAGATGAAGTCACATAGCCTGAACCAAGTTTAAGGAGAGTTTAAGAGTGAACAAGTTAAAAGATCAATCAATTAGTTATCTATGGGTAAATGACTCAGTGCCCTACTTTAAACCCTACTTTAATCACTAATTTTCTCATTTATCAAGCAAACATGCCAAGTACCCTCTGCGCCTTGGTATGTCAGTACAAGAAAGCTAGACCAATACCAAAGAAAGAGGGGAAGCACAATACAAAAGATTATATATAAAGATATACAAAAGATTGATACAAAAAACTGAGAGAGCAACAATGACTGTTCAAAAGATAGACGAGAAAGAAAAACCCAAGAATGGCAAATAAGTTAAGAAAAAAATTATATGAAAGATAGAAATAACTTAAGATCCTCTAACTGTCACAAGAAAACAATACAAGATCATATGGAAGCTAAATAAAAGAAACAATGCCAAAGATGGAAAGGTCTATATGAAAGATACTCTTAATATACAACTGTAACCAGAGACTGACAATAAAAACTTAAAGGAAAACTGTAAGACCATACAAAAGATGGCCAAAAACTGACAAAGAAAGACAGACAGAAAGAGAGGTCTATGGAAGATTTAATGTGGGACAAGAGACTGATATGAAAAAACGGAAAGACCATATAAAAGGCAATACAAAAGACTGACAGGTAAAACCGATGAAGATAACCTGATAAAATGAAAAGAATGATAAGAATGAATGACGAACAAAAGAAAGAGCAATATCAAGGAAAGAAAAATAATGAAAGAATTAGCCTTAACACAAAACAAAATACGAAAAACAGAATGGAAAAAAATCACAAAAGCCTGATGAGAAAAAATGAGAAAGTAAGAATTAGATACATAGATTATTACCTTACAAGACTAATACAAAAAAAACTGTAAGAAAAAATATGAGACCTTAAGAAAGAGACAGACAAAGACAGAAAAAAAAGAAAAGCAAAGATCAATAAAAAAAAAGCAGGATCAATGTAAAAGGTAGAAGTAAAAAAAGACAAAGAAGGACTAGTACGACAGAAAGACAGGTATGAAGGGAAGAAAGAAAATGTAAAAAGCACTCCAGTAGCCAGCACAAAGCCACCAAAGCCTCGATGGTCTTTCACATAAAGATCACTTAATGGCCTTTGTAGCGCACTGTAGCAGAACTTGTTTATTTCACATTCAAACAAACCTCTCCAATCAGCCCACACACACTCACTAGCTCTCACTTGAGGTTGATTTCTTGGTGATGGCAATCAAATGTGATGTAAAGAACAGTCTCACACTTGTTTGCCTCACTTCTCAACTGAAAGCGAAGCAGTGCACGACTGCAAATGCACTATAATAAATGCAGATGATATTGCTTATCAGGACTTCAAAAGACACGCAGCTTTGAGGCTTACATAATGAATAGTGCAGTCAGATACCTCACAGGATGATGGAGACAAATAACTTCATTATTAAAGTCATATTTTCAGCCAGATTCAGTAGCAGTTGTCAAATTGCTAAAAAGCATAGTGTATTTTATGTTTTTATATATTCTATGTAGTGTGAGTGTGTAAAATCCAAGTGTAAATCCTCCAAATCTCATTTTAACTGACTTTCACGGGGGCATTAATGAGTGTGAGCACTCACTGTCTGCAGCTGTGGTGCCCTACTTCTTAAGCAGGGCTGTGAAGTGTGAACGCTTGCAATGCTGAGCAATACAAGCGCAAACTTTGGATTGTGCAGCATATGAGTGGTGTGTCTGAAGTGAACTAAATCCTATTAAATACTCGGTACACTGCATTGTTTTTGTGCCTTGTAAACAAAATGTGCTGCCTAAATTAAAAATTTCAAGGTAGCTCACTTTGTGGTGTTAATATTTTGACAATAAGTATCCTTGGCTTTTTGCAAGGCCTTGCTTAACACTCCTCTGCATGAATTTTGCCGAACCTGTGTGCGTTACAAAAAACACAAAGCGCAACAGAGATACTGTAAGCTGTACCTCTAACCAACATATTGTACATTATAGTACATGGCTCTAATAGTAAAGAATTCCTGCCTATGTCTTAAGAGACAGGGGGAGAGGAGGAAGAGTAATTATTCTGTAACCGTTCTACACTCTATTTTGCTATCTCCTCTTTGCAGCACCAAGCAATGCTTACCAGAGACCTGACAAGAATTGCCAATGATTTTGCTGCTTTACTGACAATTCCTCAGTGTTTGTGCAAGGCGATTTAACTCATCAAGGCTCTCTTCTGTGCTTCTGTTGTAAGGCCTTGAAAAGGCTGTGTTTGTGCTGCAAGGCCTTGAAAGGAGAGCCACTAAATCTCAGCAAATATAGTGTGGCAGTGCAAACATTAGATTTTGTAAGGGCTGTGTGAAAAACACTTTGTGCCACACTTTCTCAAGAGTATCAATGGAAGTTTTTCTTTTTTTATAGCTGTACTAGATTTACGCTACATGTTAGATACAAAGTCTAGCACACTTGAACATATGAAAACTCACTTCTGTCAAATGTCAATAAAAACCTGTGTGCTTCAAAAAAAAAAACATATTGAGGATATATATATATATATATATATATATGATTAAAGTGCATTACAGCATTGAGTGCAGTTTCTATGGGACATCCCAAAAGAAATAAAATCCTAAAATCCCATGTTCCTGGCTCATTGCCTTGCTGACACAGGAGAACAGAAACACTATTATTTTTAGATGCCGTGGTATCTTTTCCTAACATTGCTTACTTGTGCAGAATCCCTCCTTATTTGCAGTTCCACTAAGTCAGAAATCTATATGGCCATGGGGAGAAAATGTTTCTTTTACCCATGACTATGAAGGGAACGTTATGTAGACATCCAATAATTGGCACAAGTGTACAGGGAAAGGGCTTGGGAGGGGGGGGGGGGGGGGGGGAACAACAAGA
>VUQG01000509.1:57785-90860 GCA_015106755.1 Etia nguti
ATAGCTACTACTCTGGTAATACATTTCTGATTTCCATCCGGAGTTGTACTGTTGACATTATTCTTCCAACTGCAGGAAAAAATAATTAGTTTCTTCACAGCATGCAGACATTAATATTAATAAGTTACTGACGCACATTCTGTGTCCCTAACTACTTGTCATTTAAAATATGAACCCATGAGATAGTGCTCTAAATATATCTGCTGACAGATCCAGTACAGTAATGAGCTTGAATCAAGTGTCTGTCACAGTATGCCACCATTACTCGTCTGTGACACTTAGGAGATGCTTCAAGGTGATGGATAGGTCAGAGGTGACTAATTTTGGCAATTGTTGCTGTGGGTCAGGTTCTCATCATTTTTCAAAGGCGCAATCTGGAAGAAAAATCCACGACTAATTTGATCTGGAGTAATGGAGTGTGTCACACTTGATGCTCTGGGTGCCAAGGCACCGTTTTCAAAGACTGAAACAGATTCCTTGGTGGGTTTACAGAATTATTTCACAAAGGAACAAAAGTCAAAATTGGCAATAGAGGAAAACTGGCCAACTTGAGAAATACGAGGGCAATACAAAAAAAAAATCAAAATCATTACCCTCCTACCAGTAGTGCATGCAATGGTTTTTCATATTGTTCTTGTTTAAAGTTAGAGAAAGTCTAATTAGGGAGAAATGTAGAAGCAACGTTCTCTAGATCGTTTCTAAAGGCTTGAAATACTAACAACAGCAAGTACATTTGATGTTAGCAATTGAGAAGTGCTGTGTTGTTATTGTATGGAGAAGTGTTCAAAAGTAGTAGAATTAAATTTTAAATAGCTTTGTAGTTTATAGCCACTGGTTACACAAAATCAATGCGTCTTACTGAAAGCTGAAGCTTTCTTGTCAGCCTGAAGTCCATGACGGAAGAGTATGCAATTCCTCCAATTACACACCCATACAACATAACACAGTTTGTACAGGTCTGTCTTAAGATTCATTTCAATTTTTAATATGGATCTCTCTGATTTTCAGCTGCACTCTAACATGGACAAGGGCGATGGCAACGTGAAGTACATCCTGACTGGAGACGGGGCAGGCACCTTGTTCCTGATTGATGAGAAGTCTGGGGATATTCACGCCACAAAGAGGCTGGACAGAGAAGAAAAAGCCATGTACACACTTCACGCAAAGGTTCTGGACAGAAACACCAATGCAGAGCTGGAGTCTGACACTGAATTTAACATCAAAATTCATGACATCAATGACAATGCGCCAAAATTTGCAAAGGAAATCTACTTTGCCAGTGTGCCTGAAATGTCTGAAGTGGGTAAGTTATGGTTCATTTAAACTTAACACTGAAAAGATTAACTGATTAATAGACAAAATTAAATCAATAACTGTTAATTGGCTGGATAGCTACGATTTAAAACTGGCCATTTGTACTCTGAAAAATTGCACCCCCATTGGACTAAACAATTAACTAAAGATCATATTTAGCTTATAAATATATAAGGAAAACCATTAGTCCACATTTATTTATCCGAGAATTGATGCCATTATAATGTTAATAGAATATGGCAAAACAATTTTCAGGCAATGCAGAAAAAGCAAGCCGCTATTCATCAGTCAGCTGGTTTGGTTTAATGTGATGCTGTGTTCACTTTTTTCACAGTTATTTGCTGTTTTGCGATTGTTATTTGCACGGTCAGGCTCATTGGGCATTCATAACAAGTAATGCCATTTGCCATTTTTAATAGGCGGTAGAAATATTAAAAGTTTAGATTGTCACAGTCTTTCCAATTAAGGATTTGCTTCATTGCACTCCACTTCATTCCATTCAAGTAATATAAATAAGCCAGTTGGCATGAATATAAACAAAGCTTACGAAAGTAATGCATGCAACTTGAAATCAATCCTCAATTATGCAACCACAAATTAATACACAGGAACAATCAAGGGTAAATCAAAACCCAATTGCCTGTCTGACAAAAAATTATATTCCATTTGGAATTCATAATGCATTTTTCTTAGACGTCCTAGCTTCAAAGCCTGGCAAAAGATGGGTCAGTGTCACCGCTACCCATCTCTGGACTAATAAACTTCCTTATATGTTCAGTCTGAAAGCACTGGTTAGCCAAGTCACCCAGCTATAAAAAACAAACAAACCCAGCAGCCTCCTTTTATACTATCAGTGCTGGCACTAAGTGGGACAGATGTTCGAGGGTTCATTAGTATGCACGGAGACCGTTAGACCCAAACAGGACACGGCAGAGGTCTCCTGAATCCCAAGGACAGTATTTGCAATGTAGCACTACTGAAACGCTTGGGTGGATTATACAGGACTTAATACGGAAGTGATTTCAATGACAGCATATCTGAGAGGAAATAAGTTCTTTCGAAGCTTAAGTATGTGTTCATTTGAACGTTTTTAGACACATCTTTAGGATCCCCAGTGTATATCTCCTGGTGGTAATTCGTAATTGCAAACATTCTTTCAATTGCCTGATAAATAAATAAATAAAAATCATTTTGTTGAGTGGTAGCTGTACCTAGATGAGCATAAAAGCATGTGAGTTGTTACCTTTATCTCTCCACACTTTGGGCTGTTAACAGAAAGGGGGGGGGGTGCTTTTCCATTTTTTGGGAATTATTAATATAGTTTCAGCTTTTCACAAAATATTTTATGACAGTAATTGGTGTGCAAAATGGCTCAGGGCTGGTGTGTCATTAGTCACAACCACATGGCATGAATTGAAAAACTAAATGTGTATGTTATTACTACATCTTTTCATACCAGGCTTGATTTATGAGACAGAGAGAGTATTCTTTCCTTAAGGCTTGACAAACCATAATTTTTTAGTCTCACTGATATTTAAATTAGACCCATTACCTGGGTTTAATCAAAGTAATAATTTTGACTGTGGATCCAGATGAGATCTAATCAGAGTCTGAAAGTGTAGGTTATCAATTTTGATTCACTGTTTAGTCACTCACCTATCTCGGCACGCTTGCTTTTTTGAAGCCAATTGATTTTGTTCAGAGGCCCGGTCGTTGAATAAATATGAACAATATCAGGGCAGTGATGGCGTTAAAAATGGTCACTTTGAGCAACTGGCTTTCTGGAAATGAGTGTCAAACTTTCTCTGTACAAATGGAACTAAATTTCAAAAGTTAACTCACTCACTTGATCATGTCTTGATTTAATAAGCACAGTAACAGAGTCAATTAAAATTGACTTTCGATGTTTGTTTTGCAGGTACATCTGTTGTCACTGTAACTGCCACTGATGCTGATGATCAAACATATGGGAACAGTGCCAAGCTTGTGTATAGCATTCTACAGGGACAGCCCTACTTCTCTGTGGATTCTGAAAATGGTAAGCCAAACGCAGCAGGATCTCTAAGAAGCAGCTTCTAATGTGTTGCAATGTGTGTGAGAATTAAATAGGAAGAAAGGGGATTCATCTGATTCTCAGGGTTATTAATCCAAATTAGTGCAACATTTCTTTTTTTCCACTAATTTCAGCTGAAATCGAATTCGAATTGTGTTGTTTGTATTTGGCTGAAAAAAGTGTTCATGTTTTAAGTTTTCTGTCAGGAAAGTAAGAGTTTAATATTTACAAGAAGACTGCGGCGCTTGTAGCCATGTAATCCTGCATCTTGCATATATCATGGAAGAAACCAAACATTTTGTCTGTGAGTCATAAAATATTAAAAAGACAAACCCTTTCAAAGCCATTAGTCCCATTATTTACGTACAGCATTTCTAAAATTGGATATAAGTAATGCCTGACATTTTGGGAAGTGGGCTGATAGGCTGTCGTACCAAACAGAGCTAGATGGGATGATCAATGTCAATTTCATCTCTAAGCATTCACTCAGTGTCAGATGGAAACAGAGATTGATGCAGCCAAGCTCTGTTAAAGCAACAAACAACTGCACGCTGTCTTATTTACAGAGTGATTACCTTATAATATAAGAAAAAATAATGATTTGAAAAAAGTTAGATCACAACAACTGGGCTCTATATTCACAAAGCCGGTTAAAATGTCCTATTTCCATATAGTTCACCAATCATAAACTGACCCTGAAAGGTATTGTTCCCAACAATGTTACAGAGGTTGTCACGGAATTTAGTTCTAGTAATTTAAAAGATTTGAAGGTCAAAAGTAACTTAAAATATGATAGTAAAGTCAAACTAAAATTACATTTATTAAGGACTTTAATCAAAATGCTTATGTTGTGTAATCGTTTAAAAAAAGAAAAGACAGAGAAATGGACTGCATCGTGCATCTGGTACACAAATGTAGCACTTCTGACACTAAAAAAAAACCTTGCCAAGAAACATAATCCCGGCAGCAATTAGATTTCCCTTGCAAACTTAATTGGCAAACTAAATCAGAGGCATATAAATGTAATTTTCTAGCAGACATGGTTGGGACAGAGACAGAATTGATAATAATCTCATCGCATTTACAGTAAGAGAGGAAATAATTTCTCAAAATAAAATGTATCTTTAAAACAGCAAAAGTGGTGGAATACATGACTAACTTTTCCTTTCTCATTTCCAGGCACGATAAAGACAGCGCTACCTGGTATGGACAGAGAAGTCAAGGAAAACTACCAGGTTGTGATCCAGGCTAAAGACATGGCTGGGCAGATGGGAGGGCTTTCAGGAACCACTACAGTCAGCATCACTCTCTCTGATGTAAACGACAGTCCGCCTCGCTTTGCGAACCGTAAGAGGCCTTCCTCCGCTAGTACTTTATTGTTTTGCAGAGCATTTTAAGACGAGAGTTTTGGGCATGAAGCTATGAACAATCAAAATGATCATGGATTAATGTTGCAAGCGTGCAACCAAAATTTATCCCATTTACTGTCATGTTTAGATTCCTTCCGTGTGACTGCTGTCGAGTCCACAGTGATTGGAGCCGCTATTGGACGAATTAAGGCTGACGATCCAGATGTGGGCCGTAACGCTGAGATGGAGTACACCATAGTTGGTGGTCATGACATTTTTAATATTATCACTGACCAAATCACACAGGAGGGAGTCATCATAATAAAAAAGGTATTTCAATTCTATTTCTTGTTCTGTTTCTCTCTATTTGTTATAATATTTTAATATGTACATCTTACACAGTCACTGTTCAAGTAACCAGCTAATGTCATAGCTGTAAAATCAGGCAAAAAAAAGTAGTTAAATTATTTCACATTTTGTAATTGGTTTGAATATTCTGGATTTGGGAAAAAGTTTGAAATACAGCCCAAAAGTATGGTTTGATTTTAAGTTGACATTAAATATGTAAAATATCTCACCTCCAACTAAAACAAAGATCATTTAATTTCAAACGGTAAGTCAGGACAGCATAGTTTCAGATTAGATATTAGTTAGTAGTTTTCATGTAAGAAAATTATGACAGCCTATTTTTGAACTGCAATGTAAAATCACCCTAAGTAGTAAAATGAATAATATAAAAACTGTTGTGCTAGAAATTCTCTCAAAAGATCCCCCAGATCAGTATTCCTTATTTTGATTTGTAACCTAGAATTTAGAGTATGATTAAGATAAAGGCAGACTAATGAAAAGCAATGAATTGCCCATCAAAATCCTGGGGGAAGACAGTTTTTTTCCCTTTCTTTTTAAATGGAAAAGTCTACAGCTTGACTTCTGATGTCCTTTCATCTCTAGCCAATGGATTATGAAACTAAAAGGGACTACGAGTTCAGAGTGGAGGTGAAAAATACCTACTTGGATGCGAGGTTCATCCATGGTTTGCAATTCAAAGACTACGCCACGGTCAAGGTAACGGTAGAGGATGTGGACGAGCCCCCGGTTTTCACCAGGAACCCTTACATCATCGAGGTGCACGAGGACACGGCTGCTGGCAGCTTTGTTGGTGTGGTATCAGCCAGGGACCCAGATGCTGACAACAAGCCAGTCAAGTATGCTACAGGACTCAGAAGTGCTGAGGCCTTACACTGTGCCAGACTCTTAGAGTAAAATGCCAAATAGCTTTCCTAGCCTATAACAACAAATTCCCTTTCATCTGGAATTAGGTACTCGCAATTTTGTAAACTTGCAAAACAATCAATGGCCTGTTAAGCAAAGATTTCCTAACCAGCCAATTGGGTGTAATGCTTTATTGTAGTAATTTGATTGTTTCAAAACTCATTGTCCCAGCTTTAATTATACCAGAATAAAATCAATACAAAAACAAGCAACACATGGACGAAATACAAAGTCTCCTCTTATCAGTTTTATAGAGTGAGGATTAAAATGTGCCCACTTAGTTAAATCTAATCCATCAGCCAAGGCATGTGTCAGTGTAAAGGAGGGGGGAGAATATTATTCATGGGTCCCTCCTGGTGATTTCCCAGTGGAAGATGGCGGCACCATTGTGAAGTGAATACAGACTGTTTATTTCCCGGAATTATGTAAGCCCTCTGTGGCACTGCACAAAGTCAAAGTGAAAGAGCCTAATTTGCTGTATCGATTCACACAGCTCAGTGCCGCCGTTCCACACATATGGCGCCTGCCCATCTCTGACACAGAGATATGCTGCTCTTGGCCAGTGCCACATGGCGTATTGTGTTGCATATTCAAGTTTCACTTGTGTATGAAAGGTGACTATGACAAATGAGCAGGCTCACAGAAAGATGTATCATCTTTTGACAATGGGGAGCCTGGAAAGCAGTTTCTTTTGAAGGAATTAATGCACTTTGTAAAACACAATTTTAAGTAGATAAGGACGTTAGTGTGTTTTTCTCACAAAGGCAGCCCTGTGCAAGCAGAATGACTTTTAACTGGTCTTCATTTTATAACCACAATAACACTAATCTGTTGTAGAGTTAACATGATTTGGTCTGTTTGGAGATTTGTGAGCACTTCTACCTCACTGGTATGAATAATTACGTTATTTCTTGTAGATACTCCATTGATCGACACACAGATCTGGAGAGGCTGTTCAACATTGATTCTGTGAATGGGACCATCACAACACTGAAAGCATTGGACCGTGAAACATCCAAATGGCACAACATTTCTGTGGTGGCTACAGAAATAAGTAATTGTTGTTTTTGATATCTCTAATAGTTCTGTATTTTATCAAGATGATTTTTCATCTGTGCTAACCGTAATTATTAATGTAACCATTTTAGATAATCCGCGTCAGACAACTCGAGTTCCCGTGTTCATCAAGGTGTTGGATGTCAATGACAACGCCCCTGAGTTTGCCATGTCCTACGACACATTTGTCTGTGAGAATGTCAAAGCAGGACAGGTATCAGTGGTTTCCGTCATTATCATGGTTTCATGTGTAAAATAAGGATATATGTAAATGACACTGAAGCACAGGGTCAAATTTGTCAGCTGTATATATTGCATAAGTATTCACACAACTGAAAATATTTTGATGACAGACACAATTTCATGACATAATTACATTTTAATTTACTTTGTAATTTTTTTGCATGGCTGTTAGTATAGTAAGAGGAATACTAATTTATGTTCATTGTTCAGATGTTGTAAAGCAAAGAATGCAGAGCATAGAGAATGAACATAGTCTAACATAGAACACCATGTAAAAGGTCATTTCTGACTATCAAAGGGGCACCATGGTGGTTATCAAAGGGGATATCCAAATCTGCAATATTGAAATACACACAGGCCACTTCATTAGGGACATGTTGCTTGTATTGGCTTGGGACCCTGTTGGAACCCTGCTTTAGAACTACTTTATTTGGTATAGCGTATTCTCCTGCTGGAAGCAGCTGTCAGAAAATGTAATGCTGTTTACATCAAATTCTGACCCTGGTACCCAAATTTTGCAGCAGAAATCGAGACTCACTAGACCAGGCAATGTTTTTCCGATATTCCAACTGTCTAAATTTAGTTAAGACCATGCAAACTGTAGCCTCAGTTTCCTGATCTTAACTGATGGAAGTGATGCCTGGCATGGTTTTCTGCTGCTGTGTTGTACGTTCAGAGATGCTCTTCTGCAAACCTTGGTTTGGTTTGAGTTACTGTTGCCTTCCTATCAGCTCAAAGCAGTCTGGCCATTCTCCTCTGACCTCTGGTATCAACAAGGTATTTTCTCCCAAAGAACTGCAGCTCACTGGATATTTCCTCTTTTTTTAGACAATACTATGTGAACTCTAGGTTATACAGGAAAATCCCAGTAGATCAACAGTTTCTGAAATTCTCAGACGAGCCGCCATATCACCAACAACCATGTTGAAATTCACTTAAATCACCTTTCTTCTCTATTCTGATATTTAACTTCAGTAGGTCAGCTTGACCCTGTCTAAATTGTTTAAGTTGTTGCTATGTGAATGGACCAATTCTTATCCACACTACTTCATAACCCATATTGTGTTCCATTAAATATCCCAAATCCCGAAACTGACAACAGTTATTCCAATGTTTTACAATATTAATTACATACATTCATATGCTTTCTAATGCTTTGCCCTAACATTTTGTTCTGTTCTTCACAGCTGATTCAGACAATAAGTGCTGTTGACACAGATGAACCTCTCGTGGGACACAAGTTTGTCTTTAGTATAAGTCCCACCAATCCCAATTTTACCATTGATGACAGGGAAGGTAAAATATTCTTCTCTTTTTTTCCCCATTTTTATTCTTAGAAATACTCATAAATACATCCTCATTTATATTAACAATGATTCATAATTGAAAGCCTTGTGTGATTATAGTGGTTTTTTTCTGATGTTGTAATTTTTGTACTCTTTCTTGAAGAGCTCTAGTTGATTGCCAATTATCTTTCACTGCACAATAAACACTGTGGAAATGCCAACCTTCACAGTCAGATATATTGGACTGCACTGTGTTGCAACAGATTTTAATTTTCTCTGCCCTACAATAGAAAATATTTGCTTTTGAAGAAAGTGGTAATGCTCATGAAGCTTTTTCAAACAAGCTATGCAATGGTTGTTCAGTAGCCATGCAGTAACAGGTCGGAAAACTTTATATATATTTATATGAATAAGATAATGTGACATAACAGACTCATGACGAGGACAAATATTCACTCAGTGGAATTTCAACAAACAAACACAACTTGACACTTGGACCATGTTATTATGTCTTTGAATGAAGATGTCTAAAATTACCTAATAAGCTGTAATCTGCTCTAAACAAAATGCTTTAAACAAAATGAAGGCGGTCATGATGGCTTTATCTACAACTGAAACCTCTCAGTGAATGGTCCTGTTATTATTTACAGAAATTTTTAAAAAAGGCAATTCTTTCATGTAAGAAACCTACCTAGTTGTAAAATCTCGTCATTGACAAGGTCTGAATGTTTCCATAGATAACACTGCCAATATCCTGACACGGAGGGGAGGTTTCAGCCGCCGTGAGATGAGCATGTACCTCTTGCCTGTAGTGATCTCTGACAATGACTACCCCATTCAGAGCAGCACCAGCACACTGATCGTGCGCGTGTGTGCTTGTGACAGCCGTGGAAACATGCAGTCGTGTAACCCTGAAGTCTTGCCCTTCTCAGATGGTCTCACAACTGGAGCTCTAGTGGCCATACTGCTCTGTGTCATCATTCTTCTCAGTAAGTCCACTCTTGAGTACAATTCAGTTTTATTTATATAGCGCCAAAGCACAACAGCAGTCGCCTTAAGGTGCCTATAAAATCTGTTTTTTGGGTTTTGGTGTTTTTTTTCTCTCTGCTTTTTGTAAGTCTAATGAAAGAAGCAAAAAGTCTTGACCAAAAATTATAAATAAATAAATAAATATAATAATAATTTTAAACAAACTACCCTTTAGAGTAACTAGCCAGGCCTGTTTTATTGTGATAGTGACCAACTTGGTCACTAACAATGGAATGCTCGTTCATGGGATCATGAAAACTTAACTTTTTATTCTTGTAATGTTTGTTTCTTCATTTAGGCACAACAGTATTCAGTGCAAATAATAGCAACTCGGTTCTGATACTCAATTCAAGTCAGTGAAAACAATTATAAATCATTCAAAATAAAAACAGCTGCAGCTCCATCTCTATTGCTGTATTTCAACATATACAGTAACAGACCCTTTGCTACTCTCCTGCTATCTGTAGTTGCTTTTTCAGGTTCAAGACATCGCTGCTGTGTAAATTGATTATTATTAGTAGTAGTAGTATCAGTATTATTATTATTAGTTAGTTAGGTTTATCAAGACAAAGTATTAACAGAAGTAATTTTACAAGTGAGGGCAGTTGGACAACTCTGTAAAGTAGGGGTGTAACATATCTAGTTACAAATGAGCAAAAATCAAACAGTGGAAAAGAATGTAGAAAACCAGGATGTTTTTTAAGTATCCACTTGATCGAAAAACACTGAGGTTAAAGGTGTATGTACAAGGCAAGACATTACCATGCTTTTAAGTTTAATATAGGGGTGAGATCTGAGTAATAAAAGCAATAAGGAGACTTTAAGGTTTAGGACTACTGCAGAGAAAACAATATAATATTATATTTTAAGCAAAGAAGATCCAGGTAAAAGTTGCTGGAAGTAAAAGATTTTCTGGTGGAAACCCAAAACACCACAGCATCATCAGGTTAGCAAAAGAACATCTGTTGCCATGGAAGAACTCTTATGAGAAGTGGCAACAAAGGAAATGGATTTAAGAAAGGTTGTTACAAGTAAAGAACTTATTGAAATGAACAGAATTCTGTCCAATCTTAGTTTTATTCATTGTTTTTTGGGAGAGTTCTGTGAAGATTTTTTATTTATTTACTTTTTAAACTGAGGCTTACCTGTCTTTGAAGGTCACATCAAACCCACTGGTACACATGTTAAGTTATCTGTCTACTCCTTATCCAACCTCATTACCATTGCTACCATGGTTATGTTAAGAACTTGCTGTTCTTTTGGCATATTAGCAGTTAGCATAGCTCCAAAATGCAAAATTATCACCCCAGGCAGGCCTTACACGTGTCATGCTTCAGGCAATTTTGGCTGAAAAAGTCAATAACATGGACCAGAGTGACTTGTTTGCTTAAGTACATGCTGTTAGGTGGCGCATGGAGTTGAAAAACCGAATCTCTCTTCTATCACAAGGTCTGCCATTATAAACAGGGAATTGATTAAAAGGTTGGACTCCCAAATTATTTTCCTGAAAAGATGCCATTCTATCTAGGGACTCCACTTTGACTGGCAGCAGCTTAGCATCTTAAAACAATGGTTAAATCCTGCATTAAAGAATAGCTGATTTACGTATTTCATTGTCAAACATTACAGATTGTATTAACAATAACAGAGTGAAGTGCCTGTACTTTATATGGGCTGGCTGATGACAATAAAAAGCTTGCAAAAGCATAGTGAAGATGGCTCATACAAATACGGTTTAAAATAGAAACCTGCCTTTGTAATACCAGTGACCATGTTCCACACGATCAAATATGGCCAGTACAGGAAGCCACATGTCAGCACTTAAACTAGGTGGTTACAGTTGTCATGGAAACTTAGTTATGTCTTAAACTAGTGTTACTAAATGAGATGCAAACGTTAACACCAAAAATACCCACTGCAATGTTCTCCTTGAGGAGAATTGAGGGTACAATGTAGCTTATTGAGAAAGAGTTACGCAATTTTAGACATTTGAACAGACTATTAAATTTGGTATGGATACCAAATATTATCAAGAACACTGAGAAAATCTCTAAAATATCTTAAATTACATAACTGGTAGCCAAGTGCAACAGAGGGTCTTATTGGGTTCCTTTTAAAATGTGAACAATCAAACATAATTACTTTTGTCTCAAAAAGGAGTACAATGGTGCTTCTAGGCACCCTTCATTAAGACATAAAACCACTTAACTAAAGAGTCTGTATTTCTCTGGGAGGTAAGGTTGTATGCTCCTTCCTAAAGTAACAAAGCATTTCGTTCAGCTGTCCTTGTGATACGCATTCAGGGAACAGCAGTAACAGTTCTACAGAGGAAAATCTTTTAAAAAACATGTAGGAGTATTTTTTTTTTAAGTGCATGTCCAATAAGTAATGGGTTTCAACCATCACTGAACCTTACCTCCTCTGTCAGCAAAATACTTGATAGAAGCACTTAAGGCTTAGGATTCCTTCCAAACTGCTGAGGGCAAAATAAAAGACAAGTACAGATCTGTCCTCATGAATGTGTATGTGTTTACTCCTCTGTCCCTAACCTTTTTCATGAGATGAATTTGACCCTCTTCCTCCTTCCTTCTGTCAAAATATTGCTTTGGAGTTTGGTGTGTTCCTCGAGTGACTAAATTTCTAATACAAGTCACCAGATTTTCTTCTGTCTGCCTGCTTTAATTCCAAATTTTAAATTCTGTCAGGTGGTGGGCAGACCGCATTGCACAAATTTAGTGTGCTGAAGGTTAAACTCTGCACTCTCCTCTTGAGCAAAATATCATGACATCTGCTCATTATCCAACGCTTTTCGCGCTTGAAGCTCCCTGACAGACTGTCTCATTCACCTCTGCTTGACTCCAAAAGGCAGGCACTGAGCTGGAACAGTTCGTCATAGCTGGTCCATATCTTGCTGCATCTCTCTAAAAAAAATGACACTGGTCAATCACAAATGTTGCTAAAGAACCGTTCACACACTACTTTAAAATACAACCTGAAGGCATTAAAATTAACGTCCAGGTGGGATGTAAGTAGACAACTATGCTACCTGGGTCATCTTTTTTTCTGATGAATAGCAGGTTAATTTAAAATAATAAATTCCTTCCAACACTGCCACTCACTGAAAACATGCTCACTCTGCAATCTCATATTCTCTTTTACTACTGGGGAAAAAAGATGAGGATGCATGTTAGAGAATGAAAAAGGGTCCTCTAACCATCGTGCATTTTGTACAGTGAATGTAACATTCAAGGGGAAAAGAAATAAAAAGCTTTCTCACTGAATCTTTAATAATAGGAGGTGAATGCCTGAGGCAGTGTTGAGGATTTTGTCACTGGTAGCAAATGTGTTTCCCCTATGTGCCTTTGCTCTCCTGTGCTCTTTAATGCATGACACATGTTAGGAGGCAGACATCTTATGCTGTGCTTTCTCTCTCTGCATTTCCCGCTGATTCTTGTGTAGTGATTGTGGTGCTGTTTGCTGCCCTGAGGAGACAGAGGAAGAAGGAGCCTCTGATCATCTCCAAAGAGGATGTCAGAGACAACGTTGTCAGCTACAACGATGAAGGGGGTGGAGAGGAGGACACTCAGGCCTTTGATATTGGCACACTGCGCAACCCAGAGGTGATGGATGCTAACAAGCTACGCAGGGACATCATACCCGAAATGCTGTTTCCCTTTCGGAGGACATCACCTATAAAGGATAACACGGATGTCAGGGACTTCATTAATGGGAGGCTTCAGGAGAATGATTCAGATCCCACAGCACCCCCTTATGACTCCCTGGCCACGTATGCTTATGAGGGCACTGGGTCACTGGCAGAATCCCTCAGTTCCCTGGAGTCCGCTGCCACTGAGGGGGACCAGGATTATGATTACCTCAGCAACTGGGGACCACAGTTCAAAAAGTTGGCAGAGATGTACATAGGGAAGAGCCCTGACAGAGAAACTTAGACAAAGATAGTCTCTCTTTTCCAAGTCCATTCTTCTCTGTCTGTTTATCTAGCTATCTGGCTAGACAGCTATTTGTCTAGTTAGTTAGCTAGCCTGCTAGTTGACTGTCTGTCTGCCTATCAAGCTATCTATCTGTTTGTCTAGTTTGCTAGCTAGCTTGCTAGTTAACTAGTTGTCTATTTGATTCTCATAAATGTGTGTGCAGGCACAAAAATACACACACACACACACACACACTTAAACAAAAATCACTGCTATCCACATGTGGATGCTGAAATGAAAATTAAGACTTGAACTGTGCAGAATTTTCTCTTAATGGAGATACAGTATAAATCTCAAAGTTTTACCGTTTTTGGTCATAATCAGTAAAGATGCCTTTGAATTTTAGGATTTTTTGTGAACAATGATGTGGACAATGTGTTTTGTAATTGACATGAGCGATAGTAGTATTGTATACTATCAATGTTTAATGGTACCGGACTGGGTTTGGGTGGGATAGGGATGGAGTCGAATGGCTTTTCGAGCCAGCTCCATTAAATACTGTACATGTACAAAATGTTTTTAACGATGGACATCCTATATACTATTTGCTATATCTGTTTGACAAGCAATGTTCATGTGAATGGTTGGTGCAGTTTATTTGTCAAACTGTGAATTCATTTCATCATATAGGTGT
The DNA here is from genome assembly GCA_015106755.1 of Etia nguti. NCBI lineage: Eukaryota > Metazoa > Chordata > Actinopteri > Cichliformes > Cichlidae > Etia > Etia nguti. The sequence goes on from VUQG01000509.1 coordinate 72,014, forward strand.
AACATGTAATGGAAAGTGTATGTTGTAGAAAACTGTCATACACTGAATTCATGCTGTTTGAATGCTGAGTCATATTGTTTTATATTTATATTTTTATACTTATTTTCTTAATAAAACAATCTAAAAAAGAAACCACACATTTCCAGTTACGTAATTTCAACTAATGCGATTCATTAAACTGCTTTTGTGATTATATACAGAAATAACCAGTGAACTGTAGCTATCCACTGAGTTGGATAAACATGTTGGATCTGATATTGACAAACTGTCCGAATTGAACAAATATGTAAGAGGCACTAAACTGGGCTTGACAGATATGATGCGTAAAATAACTGACAGTGTAAGAAGCGGGTAGTTGATTCATCTGTATTTGGAGAAAAATATAGTATTTAGAAAAGTACACAATTCAGAGACATCTGTGTCTCACTTCTTTTGACTTTCGTTTGAATTTTCAAGAAAGTTTGGATTTGAAAAAGTATTTTGTTTTTTGTTCTTTGCCCTCATTGAAATATTGGCTTTACTATACTGCTATATCTGGACAAATAACACAAAGTTATTTTGAACTTCTGTAAAGGCTTATTTATTGTAGTTTCTTATGGACCAAAGGCTTTGTCATGTATCCTAACAGAACTCCTCGCCAGCAGCAAACTGCATTTTCCTAGAAACATTACACCAAACACTATGTAGTTAATTTCATACTCATCTGCATTTTCTTTTTAATAGAAGGTAACAGTGGGTGGTTTTGGAAAACCTCCCATCAATGTCCTTCTTATGTTGCTTCATTAGGTTACAGATCTTAACACCTACAATCTCACTGCTGTAGTGCCAGTTATGTAGGTGCCATACTACTTTTAAGCACTTTTCAGTATTCCAACCACACCGAGAGGAACTACCTCCAAATTAAAACAGTTGTCAAATGCCTGTCTAGTCATTTACATTTTTATGTACTGAAACTGAAAACATTGTAGATCAACACATTTCGTCTTTACAACAGAAGAGGTGCAACTGAAGTAACTTAACTCTGAAGAAAAGACGAGCAAAGGGAAGTTGCATGGTTCCACAGTAATGGCTGCTTCATACCTTCATACATCCTATCATAGCTGTTACCATATCAGAATGAAAGACATGAAAATTGAAGATCTGATAACACAAAACAGCTAAGTGGTTCTCATGCAAGCTGAAAATTCAAATATTTAAAACCATTTTGAAAGATACCTACAAATACTCTGTAGAAGTACCAACTATTTAGTTATGTAGCTGTCCATCATCCTTAACAACAAAGAGTTATTTGAAATGCAAAGTTGAATAAGGCCGCTATTAATTGCAAAATGTTAAGTGGTGATTATGTACGACTGTACAAACTAATAAATCCAATATAAAAGCTAGGCAATAGACATCAGCTCTTTAAAGCCTTCAGTGACTAGAAAGCAGAGATGTTAAGCAGGGAAGTTTTCTGTTCTGTGCAAAGACTTCATAAAAAGTTCAACCAACACCTCCAACATGTTCTATACTGGATTAACTTTTATTTGATTTAATAGATGTAGACATTTTGTATTGGCACTTTGTTAAGTACAGTGTGCTTTCCAAGACTGCAGTCAACATAAGGAAGCAATGCGTCTGCCCTTTTATCTGCGGTCATGATTATTCTGTAAGTGAGAGCAGACAGTTTATTTTTTTTTTTTTTTAAAGTTAACAGACTTGTGGATCCAAGGTCTGTACAAAACCACAAGCAAGCAACTCTTCTTAACTTTCCAGCTTAGTTTTGACCGCCACATAGCATAACTGCTGCATAATCGAGTTTTTCCTATTGATCACCTTTCAGCTATTAATAATGATGGGTGTTATTCATCAAGCAAAGTATTTCAGCCTGCTGTTGTGATCAGGTCATGATCTAGCAGACAGCAAGTCAATATGGTGATAACAAATGTCTTGAGACACATAAATGTTGCCTACACATCAGATCTTGGTTTAAAATACTTGAAATTCATCTTAAAGAATGATCTGGCTCATCATACTATTATGGTGAAACATGAACAGCATGATCCATGAAAGACATTTTTTTTAGGTGAACAAAATATTTGAATTATACTTTATATAATGTCACATTCACTGTTAAACATAACAGTACCCTGAAATTACCCTGTGCAAAATGTGAGGAAAAAGTGTTTTACCACGGGATTTTCAGTGATACATTTTCAGATCTGGCCTCTTTTAACTTGTCACATTACTGTCATTTCTACCTTTCACTTCTTGCCAGGTTGCTATAACGAAAAGGTGTCGGTTCTATAGAAATTACCTGTTCAACCAGAAGTTACACTGATTTGTTGCACCTTGTTTGGGAAACAAAGCGGTGCTAACCCAGCTCTAGTTCAACTTTTGTAACTTCAACCCAATGCATAGATGTTTGGTACAGCTTTCTTCTGCTGTTGATAGATTAAGTTCATTTTGCAAGGGTTTAAACCATTATAAATACACTAATTTACATTAAGTACTTTTAGGAGTCATAAATGTTCATCAGTGAATGGAAAGCAGGGCTGTGAAATGATTTTGCCTCTCAAATGAATTTCATTCTTTGACCAGTGCAATGAATCAAAGGAAATATTCTGCATTTGGCCTCTAGTGCAGATACATGTGCCCACCGAGGAGTGATTATTCTTCAACATTTTCATTAAAAGTGTATCACCAACATGTTTTATGTCTAGTCACTAATTCAACCACAGTGAGCTCCAAACGTGGAGAGAAGGGAGCTGCATTTCTGAGTTTACACTGGCTTTATAGACAAGAGATCATTTTCTCTACCCATCATGCTTCACATATTACTGCATGGTTAGCACTTAAGTGGAAGATGGTTCTATTGTTCTATTAAAAGTATTTCAATGCCACGTGGAATACTAGGTAACAGAATAGGACTGATGGTTAACCAGCTGTGGGATTCTGAAGTTTTATGACTTCGGGTTAAATAAAAGAAGAGAAGAATCCATGCTACTTTTTCTGTATTTGAAAAAGTTGCACGCTGCAGGATATGACCACAGAATCTGGAGTTTGAGGTTGTTTGCGTGATATTTTCACTGATTTCTGATTGTGTTTTTCATTCACTTTTTTTTTTTAAACATCAGGTTTCTAAACACTGAAATCATAAACAAGATGTGGTTTTCTTGCTGCAAAGTGGCTACATCCATGACCTTAAGTTCAGCTCCAACTTGCTAAGGTGCTATCCCATTGTTTGTGGCCAGCTGCTCAAAGATTATCACAACCAGGCTGCAGGCACCAGGTTGATGCCGTAACTTCAAGACTTAAGCTTTGAGGATGTTTTTGTGCCCCCTGCGAGGCTTGTAAGAGACAGGCCTCGTGTCATGATTCATAATGCATGATGTTTTTTATGGGTCTATTGTGGCTAGAAAGACTAAAAGATTCAAAGTACCGCAATCAATAATGCAGGTGAAATATTGGTATGCAGACAAGATGTGACAGCACTGGCGAACTGCCTGAGGCTTTTTTTTTCTTGACCAGTGCCTGCTCTATTAGAAAATGTCCTTTCTTGCACAACATTTCCCCAAACATGTAACAAGCAGACACTCAGTTACTAACGTTGCCTATGTTTCATGGCTAAAATGTAACTAAAGAGACTTGTTTCAGTTTTTATTCCCCAATATACATTGATGATGTAACTATCCATCTGGCTACTTGTAAAGGCCTAAGTTAACCCACTTTAGTGCACTAACTGACCCCAAGAAATTAAAACACCCATGTGCCACTATGAACTGATGTCAGAAATGTGCTGCAAAATGTTTTAAAGAAATCATGAACAGAATTTGTTTTAACATGTAGTGCTGGTAAAACTGCAACTGTAGTTAAGGATGACCAACATCTAAATCTATACCCTATAATCATGTTACAATTTTTTTTTTTGTTAATTCAAATTTCATGTTTTGCATCCATTTTATATTCGGTCTGGATTAGAAATAGATTTGCTCCTTGTTGCCAGGTTGTACACCTTAGGACAGACTGTCACATGTATGTGAGCCAGAGAAGTCACAGCATGACCCTGCAAGGCCTTGTGAGGAGAACGTAATTCTGTGAAGCTTAGTTGAATCCTGGGGTCTTGACATGTGATGACACCTGCTTTGTTTCTATAAAAAGGTGTGGACTTTAGAGATTATTAACCATTTACAAAGCACATATTTTTGAAATTAGTAAGAAATTATTTACACAATTTATGTCTTACAAGATCCTGTCCTGAGCATGTTTTTAGTGGTTGCCAACTTTGAGCCACTTTCCCAGGTTTAGAGCAATTTCAGTGCATCACTGGCTAGTACTCATGGACGTGGGTTGAACATTAAAAAAAAAAAAAACACAAGGCAGCTTTTTCCCCCTCAGGAAAGGAAAATTACTTCTGAACACAAGGGAATGCATCAGTGACATGGCATACTGCCTAGTTTGTTATAATTACAAGCAAAAGCAGCTCTGAATAGGCATCTTAATGACCAAACAAATTGTTGCATATTTCAAACCCATCTGGATAATTTCCTTAAGGGAAATGTAATTGCTTTCAGAAATGGTGAATGCTATCTCTGTTGCGTGCATGCATACAAACACATATATAGCACCTGAGATGATACGTAATGACTCTTTAATCACTGCCAATGAAATGGATTGATTGATACAATACAGGTGCATACACGCCTGTCTTTTGTCTTTCTTTCAATTAGGTATGCAAGAGTTTATTTAATGTGGATTTGAGGCACAATTTACTACACTTTTTAGTCGATATCATGAAATTTTTAATAGGGAATTTTTCAAGCAGATATGTGTTCAGTGCTGTCCAGGAGTGCTGGTTTGTTAAGTACTGTGGAAGGAATTACAGTATTAAACTGTCATCTCCAGACATGTTGTTCTATAGTGTGCTTTAAGAATACAGCACATTACCATGTGAACAAGAGACATCTTTAATTAGTATTTGGCTCCATCTCCTGGAAAACTCCAACCACAACATTCAGATGATGCAATACTTTTGTGATTTTATTTATTATTGTGCAATACATGTGATATTTTAACTCAGAATACTATATGGTATGCAGTTTTCTGCAACACTATCTCCTTGGTGACTATGTAAATTATACAGTACCAAAGTAAAATTGGCATCTAATACTAAAGGGGAAACAGAACCAAGAGGTATGCAGACGTATTTAGCATGAAATATTTTTTTAGAAGAGTGAAACTGCTGAATGCTTTATTTGTCTACGGTCAGTATTACTTACTCAAACAAATGTATAATTAGAATGGAACATTTAACTTGAATTTGAAAGTTTATGAAAACATAACATTTAAAAAAACTTCTCATTTTAACAATTAAAGTTAAAATGCCAACACAGCTGTATAAAAACACTTGATTCAGTGTATTTGTTTCACACCTATAGTGTTTAAGTCTGGCATTTGGGTTATAAGATTTAGTTTGCTAGGATAGCACACAAGCACCAGAGGGCAGTAGAGATCTTTCAACAAGGACTGGGGAGCAGTAAGAAGTCTTCTGATGCTATATGCACTGTACACTAACCTAAAGCAGCTCCAATTATTTTGGACACAGGGCATCTTCAAAAATGCAAAACACAAAAAGAAAGTGGTGCTGAGTCTATATACATTTTAAACTTAATAGTCTGAACTAGCTTGTACTGTAGCCTGTTCAGCATAAGCAATATGCTGTAGCTGAACTAAGTTGGGTTGCTATATAAAAGGGAACAAAATGAATCATTTACAGTTCATTAAAGCTTATATCTAAGTAACATTCACACAAAAATTATTACAAGTTGAGACTAGTCTTAGTTGTATTTTTTAATAAATATGTCCTCTTTTATAAAACACTTATACTTACTTATGTACATAAATAAAATTCTTTACAAGATGTACTTCTTTAGTTATTTTCTTGGAAAAAGGTCTATCGACCTACTCCCTGCATGTATTATTTAGCACTTTGAAGGCAGTGAGATAAAACTCTTGTTTTTGTTGCGAGAGATTCAAAAACCAAATGTCTGTCTACTGGATAGTTAAAAAACAAACAAACAAACAAACAATAACATTTCATGGATATTTTTAAAAGAGTAAATCCATTAACTTTATCTTAGAATACATTAAACCGTTTATACAGTTGGTATAATCAAAAATCAACAGTAGATCAATACTAGTTTGACGAGTATTCACAATTATTGGCAAGTATTTTGACTTTTGCTTAATGTGTGAATTAGTGGATTTTTCTGCAATTTCAGTCCTGACAAACTGTATTAGAACAGTGTTTGATCATATTATTTGTTAATTTCATAGTTTTTACACAAGTAACTTACATAATATATGCAGTATTTCAATTTATTATCCTGTAAAAATATTATAATTTGTATGTGATGGTAAATGTCTGTTTTTTCATGGCTCTTTTCTGGCACCCCAGCTACCAAAATATTATTGTTTTTTATATTTTTTTTTAACAGTGTATGTCAAGTTTTGCTACAAAAGCAAAAATATCATTACATAATCAAATCCAAACAGAACAAAGTGCAAAGTGTGAAAAAAAAGGTGTCAACAGACAGTATTGATATATGAAGCTGAAATTTCATAGCAATAATTATTTATGTCTAATCTATAGACGATAATTTTTTTTAGATAAATCAGTGACGGTTGAGCAAAAAGTCCACAAGAATTTGAGATGGAGTGACCCTCTTGTTTTAAAATGGGTGGCACGTTGCTGGTAATGTAGCATGTAGCTTGGTGTTAACTTGCTGGAATAAATGTGGCGTTTCTGAAAAGCACAGTATGGATTGAAGCATGCTGCTCTAAAACCTTAATATACCATACAGCTTTTATTGTGTCATAAAATAACAACAATTTATTAACAATTTATCTATGCCATGTTCATCAGATCACATTGCAAGTGATTTGCTGCCATCAAATTCAAAATTAGCATTTGAAAAATGCCGTTACACACACCCAACTTGTCCCATATATATGTCTAACATTTGAATCAAATGTCAAAACACATTTGACAATATATTAACATTCATATAGTAAATTGGATTATTTTATCCCAAAACAAGGTCATTTTTTTTTACTTTCACCCTCCATATCGTCTTGAGGGGCTGGGTCCTTGTCTGATGTGGACATCGGTAGCATTCTCAATATCAAGCAATTCTTCTGACTGCTGGACTTACATGCTGTGCAGGGGCCTGTCCTTCCATGATGGTTCCTCTTCTTGCTCGGCTTTCTGCTGCCTAAAGTATTCACTAAGAGTGTGATCATACTTGGTGGTTGCAGCTTTCCTGCCGGCCTTACCATGGTTCCTACTTGCTTGTGGGATTCCCAGCTACATGTATATATCCTCAAAGCCTGCAATGTTGCCTTTTGGTAGTCCAGTCCTTGCGAAGACAGGTTACTGACCGTAGTTGGGTGGGAGCGGTCCCTTCTGGGGATCCTTGAGGATCAGGACTGTCCAGTCTACAGATAGCCATTCGGGGTGCATCTCATCCATTAGCAGAAGGTTCATTTGTGCTGCCAGATGCTCATGGATTGCAGTTTGCTTCTTTAGCCAGTAGGTGTAAATCATGTTAGGGCATGGGGCTCTCTAGCTCTTTATACTGGAGACCCTTTCTTGGATGTCTGCCACAATGTCATCCTAAGAAATAATCCTATGGATACCTTCCCATAACAAAATAAATAGTATTTTTCCGCAAATGAAACAACCTAACTTTTTCCAGTGTTTCTAATCTTTATGGTAACCTAGAATGTCCCTCTGCACATGATACTTGTGCAATTTTGGCAAGAAGGTAAATAATTACCCACCGTATGACTTTATAAGTATGGCAGTTATCAGATGTGATTTCTATCTATATGAGGGCCAAAAATTGATTTTGCACATTTAAAAACCTATGCATTCATAAGACAGTTTCTCCATTTAGGTCTCTGCCATGCAGCGATTGAACTTACACCTTCGTGAATTCACGCTTCATTAAGAGAGTGTTTCAGTGGTTCAAACAATGATAAAACAGTGGCCATGCAACACGAGGTGCTGAAATTGCAGCAACAGTTCGGGAGGCCTTTTCATTAGGTGCGGTATATCAGTTGCACCATCAATGTTTATGATTATCGACATTTTATTTCAGGATACACAGATGAAATGCTCCCCAAACCATATACCCTTTGTAGAGATGATTACATTTCTTGATTTTGACTTGTCCTTACTTTGACCCCTCTTACAGAGGAAACACAAAAGAGACAAATATTTTCCATCAGTGAAGACAGAACAATTTATGAGATACCAGTTCATGTAACCAAACCAAACCAAACCATCTTACACCTTTTTAATGTAACAAAATCTTGATAGGGTAGCTGTCCATAGAACATAAGAATGATTATCAAGTTTATGCATTGTGCAGTGCCAGCACTTGACAGACTACAAAATGTACATTCCTCCTTCTTTAGATAATCCAGCCCCAAGCTTTTGTTGTATGGAGTGTGTTCCAGAGGTCAGCTCTGATCTCATCTTTTATTTTCTACGTTCGTTAAGCTCCATTCTGCTAAGCGTGTCCAAATAGGGTAATTCTGTGTTCAATTAAGCAGGGCAGACACAGGACATTTAATACAATGTCAATGAGATGCCACTAAGAGTGAGCTATCAGTTTGATAGACAGTCAGAGAGGTGGATAATAAGCTGTTGTATGTCCCCTAATTCTGCACTACCCAAGGCCATCCCTATAACTGAATTACACCAGTGCCTTGGTAAGTCACAGCTGATGGGCCCTCATGCAATGCAAAACCACCTTGCACTGACTGGCTATGTTGTATAATTGCGTGGCTGTCTGTAGCTATCATGGCACTGTGTTCCTACCAGCCATGGCCACAAAGCCAGTATAAAGAGACCCACTAGGCCACACAAAGCACTGCAGTTGTCCTTAGGCAAGTGGCCAGAGAGAGCAAGGAGAGGGAGAGAGAGTGAGAGAGAGGTAAAGATAGGAATTAGGGGGGTGGGGTGATTCTGCTATGCACAGCAGGCCAAATATCCCTGGGCCACAAGCCAAGTGGCCAGCCACAAGGATGGTATGCCAAGAGAATGCCATCCGGCCAGGTTGCACAGCCAGATAAAATGCTCCATGGGTTGCCCAAAGCTCAACACAGACATCCCACAATACAGCAGTTTCTTCTCTTCTTACTAACTAGCGCCCTTTCATAATCTAGTTCACGGCAATACATATTTGTGGCAATCACGGAAAAGAAAGCCAGACCAGAAACAGAACAGTCCTATGATCTTGAGATAAATCTGCCCAGGTGTGAAAGTACGTGTTTATCCCAAGGTTAGCAAAAAAGAAGAAAACAAAATTCAAAGCTTTGATTTTGTTTAGCCACAAAGCCCAGAGTCTATGAACTGACATTTCTGTTGTTCTGTTTCTGAAGAAAAGTTCCCTGGGGTATTCAAGCATCTACCTACTGTCTCTCAAAGATACAGTTGAGAGGTGGATGAAGTAGTTAGGAAAAAAACTTTCAGAAGTGCTTAATATTCTTGGTCTCAGAGACTGGCAAGTGCAGACCAAGTAATGGTGAGTAAGAACAACATCCTGTTGGTCCAAAGTGTGCATAACTGCATTACGGCTGCAAATAATTTCATTAGTTTTTAACTCTACCATTTATTTTACTGATGATCTAAGTAGATCAGATATTTTTTTTATAAAATGTGAAAAATTACTAGATGGGATCTTATTCAGGATGTTAGTGTAAGAGTAACATATAGAGATGAGCTAAAGTAAAACTACCTATATACTGTCCAATTTCCAAAAAGTCAACTACTTCAATGTTTTCGTTTGCTTTCTTTAAAATTCCTGCCATGAAGAGTATTTATCTGTCATTATTCTTATATTGTGTACTATCGAATTAACTATCCTTGCACATTTTTTATCCACTCACTCAAAGACTCAACTCATAGCTGGTCTCTTCATGGCTTTGACCTCCAGGTTCCTGACGAATAAGAATTATAAAAGAAGAAGGAGGAGGAGGAGAATAAAAGCCTCTTATATGTTTTTTTCCTGCTATGATTCTGTTAATATACCAAACATGCCTAATCCTTAAGTACCACTTATTTAAAAACAGCTAAAAGGCCTGAATATTTAGTTAGGACATTTCAAGATATAAATGCACAGCTTTTGTGTGTGTGTGTGTGTGTGTATTGGCATTCTTCGTGTGTGCCATATGAGCACCAGGATGATGTCAAGAAAGGAGCTTGAGGGTGGCAACTGAGCAGCAGGAGGGTGTAATGACAAAATTGGGAATGGCAGGAAAGTGACAAAAGTGAGACAGCAGGGTGTCAGAGATGGGAAAACTGGCATCCTCAAAAACCCATGATGTGTCTGCTAAAAATAAGAGAAACACAGTTAAAGGATTATGTAAAGGAGGAGAGAGAGGTGCACACTAAACTGAGCAGGAATTTGCAAAGTAAGCAAATAGGTGCACACTTCAGCCAGTTTTTTTTCCTCCCTGCTTTAAACAGTATAATTTTAGTCATTTATTACTTTGGTAGACTATCCTATGCAAAAGGCCTTGATATGCAGTGAAAATATTTGTGGCTATGTCTTGTATGACACAATAACATTCTGGGCGGTAGATAAAGCAGGTAATGTTACTCAGTTGCAAAAAACATCTACACAAGATAGAAGTCATGTATGAATCGAAGGGGTCGTTTTAAAGAGCTGGTTGTTTATTTCATAATTGAACCCTAACAAAGGTTTCTTTTTAACCCACACCACAGCATTTCCCCAGCCTTAACCACATATCTAACCCAAACAAATTTTCAGAGTGTTTCAGAGTATAAAACAACTGGAACCAAAACACAATCATACAAAAGCCTAATCTTCGCCAACTCACTGTCATCTAATGTATGTCATAAAAACATAAAAACTTAACAATAAGCACAACAATCTGCCAGATCATTTGGTAAAAGGCCATATTTTAAAAAACACCCACACAGCCTCAAACCATATAAATATATAGCAACAGACATAGCCCCTTGTGCGCATACACTGGTTTCAACATAAATGTGTCTTTTAAACTTTGACACTCACATACTGTTTCAGTTCATTAAAACTAAAAGTTCAACCCACTTACTGATGTAAACATTGAAAAAATGATGATCATTTCCGCAATATGAAACAGAAAAATAATTTCCTATCAGCCTTTTCCTTTGTCCGTAAGCACAGTTAAGGATCCATAATTTTCATCTATCGTGACTAAAATCTCAAGTACTTCTAAACAGGGTTCATGGTCTAAACAGCCGAGTAGCGTAGTGGACACACTGCAACTATTTCATGCAGTTGTGATGGCCTAAACTGACCCCCAGCACCTCTTAAGATTGGAACATTTTGCCATTTAAAATGTTTTTCTTACACCCAAGCTACAACTGTTAAGCCAGTATGTAATTAGCCTCTTGTTAATGTTATATGACATCGTGATGTAGTAGATCACCCCCCTCATGATTCAACGCAATTCACAGGTTATTGTAATGTGTGATGTCATAAAGAAAGTTACGAGTTTTCTTGGCGTTAGTCGGCTGATAATTAAAATCTATTGAGAAGTCAAAGAGGCTGAGAAAAAGTCATATCGAGAACAAATTATTCACAATTTACTAAAATCCAGGAGGAGGAAGAGCTATTCTTGTGAACGGTGAAGAGATGTTGGATGATTGATGTCTCGCCATGGCATAAGCTCATTGGTCCTTCAGCTGGATTACCTGAAAACAGCCTGAATTGTTCAGTTGTTATGTTTCCATATGTGTTCAGTCATTATAATAGGCTAATTAATTCATCTCTGTCTCTACGAGCAGCAGTCTATCTTTAGTCTGAAGCTGCACCTTGAAGACATACTGCTGTTCTGACTTTGCCACACAGTATGCAGTATTGTAGATGGATCGTGCTCTGTTCAGCTCTGTTGTACAATTAGTGTAGAAAGTATTTTATTTTCAGAAGCTCATAGGTGGATTCATACCTCTAAACTTGACTGCACTATATTGCAGTAACAAGTTCATTTCACCATTGCAGCCTTAACTGGATGCTCAATTATTACAACTGCTTTTTCTATTATGTATTCTTTAAAATTTACTGAAATGCATCAAAATGCGATGGTGTTTCAGTAATTTACAATGTGACTATCAACATTTTTGAGTCATAGAAGAGAGAGTTGTTTTTTTCTGTTTTGGCCCCACCCAAAAGGCACAGAGCTCAATAACTCAAGTGGTTTGTGGACTACCAATCTGCCTTTACATGTAGCCCCATGAGTGAACTGAATCTTTGCTTCTGTGACTGGAATTGCGTGGGCTGAGCAACAAAATATCATTGATTCAGGTAACAATTATCTCTTGAAGGCAGCTCAAAACTATGGCAGCTCCTTGAATTCAAATGGAGTCCTATTCCCTTTCCAATTAATAAAATGTCGAACCTAGTGTTTGAATGTCAGGATAAGAAAGAAATAGTACACTCCTTCAGGCAGTTTTTTTTTTAAACAAAATTAGAATAGACACAGAATAAAGCTGTCAGGAGAATGCATTTTATTACTTAGAGCATTCTGCGATAGCGGTTGTTGAGAAAGCAACTGAAAGGGCTAAGGAATTTTATTTATTTATGTATATATTTGTGAGTGTGTGTGTGTGGGAAAAGACACAATCAAAATATTTGACAGGGATTTCAACAAGCCCAGCATGAGCAGATTTCACCTTCACAAAATATGCATGCTACTGTGACCTCCAGAGGTACAATCAAGGGCAGTGATGATAGAGGACACTTGTCTGTTGTTTCATGGGAAGCTCTCCTGCTGGTGACGGGTGCCAGCTTGGCTAGGCTTTGTCAATACAACTCATATGTTTCATATTTATAACCTCCTCTCCTTTTTACCCTAAGAGCCTGTGATGCATTATTTATATGCCAAGAAGACATATTGAATTTTGGTCTGACACTTCAATAAGATATTGTCTATCCAAAGTTAATGGGGATATTTAACAATCACAACATTTGTTTTAGGAATGTCAAAATTAAATAAGTCATTTGGGTTTGATTTCAGCAAAGTATTGATGTATTTAATCCAAGTTATAACACTGACAGACTATGAGGTTGCTAAATGATTTTACAATGGTTTTCAAGCCAAATGTCTCCAACCCATATTGAGTCATTGTCCTTTTCCATGTTTAACATTAAAGATTCATGCATTTTTAATCATCAACATGGCAAAAGTTGGGTTTTTATATTGGCAAAGTGCTATCTTTAGCACTCAGCTCAATCACACAGGCTGAACGGGTATAGAGGAAAGTAATATGACCTTAATGTGTCAGACCCAAAGACCTCTCCTGGCTCAGCACCTGCCAATAGTACAACCGGATCAGCATTTCTTAAAGAGCAAAGTCCCCCCACCCCACCTGAATCTCAGCAGAATGAGGTGCCGAGTGGGATTTGCTCATTTACTGTTTACAAGCACCACAGGGTCGTATTTTCCACTCATGTGATCCTGCTTCAAGTGTCTCTTTCAATAAAAGTATGTGTGTTTCAGGTTGAGTACGATAAGGCTGTGCCAATATAAGATTTATTGGAAACAGGATATAAATGTGGTGCAACAAATAAGTCAAATGATGTGACTTGGCATATGCTATACATCGTGTCACAGTTATCTCTAACCACATCAAATTGCTTGTTAGACATTAAACTACAGGTGCAATTTTCCACCCTGCTACATGCTCTATATTTAAAGTTTGACCTTGCTGAAAGTTTCAGAAATGCTCCTTTATTGCATATGTTATCTCTTGAAGTAATCAGAACACAAGTAATCTGGTCACCTTTATATTCATGGAGATGAGATGTACCCAGGCTGGAGAAGTGTATTCATTTCAGGACCAAGTGACACACATGGACAGATTACGAATGCTAATGTGTACAACCAAGGTCTCGGTAATGTATTGTGTTTGCTTGTGCCCTATCAATCTAATGATATCTTGTTTTTAGCTAGCATAAAATACCCTAGATGAAAATCTGGCAGTATTTATGTGCACACAAAATGTGTGCAGACATATTGTCCTTACTATGATATGGTTTTTGATGCTCGTAAAGGATAAGGGTCCACTTTTTTTTATTTTGAGTTTTAATACAAACTGACCGACTCAGCACACAACTGAAAATATATACCTCAAAAGAACATCTTATTCAATAAAAATAAATACACAGACTGTGAGATTTACAAGCGATTAGTATACGTAAATGAATGCCTATATTTAAAATCTGCACCTCAAACATGTATGTTTACCAAAAGTTTTATTAATCGACATATAAAGGCTGTGTAGGAATTACACAATCAGTGTGAAGCGAAGATCCCTGCAGCAGAAACACCCCCTCCTCACTAAGTATTAAAACAAATAACATCTGCTTCTGTTAACACCTCCTTCACTGCAGCTGTGTTGATTCCATATAATCCCCAAAGAACATATAAATCCACACTGGTAATTCTTTCATGATTGTCAGAACCAACAACAATTGTTTATGCTGAGCCCATCAGTTTTTTTATTATTACTAACAAAGACATCAAAAGCTCTTTATAGCTGGCATTGGGCAACAAGTTACTTGCCTTTTAACTCTGCCAATGCTGGGAAAATTAACAATCACACTGACAGACTAACATCTAATTTATACTCCAGAAACATTTTTTCCCCATTATGTTAAAGGACATGTGTGATGCACAGACTACAGATTCTGCCAAGCAAACAGAGTTTTATTTTTTTTTGTAATTGGAAATTGTTTTTGTCAGGTCATACACTGTGAGCTATTGACCATTTCATGCAGCTCTGGCGTGATAGTGATATTGGAATAAGGGTCCACTTTCTTTTTTCTTTTTTAAATTAAAGAAACTCATCCACTACGAAAAGCGTTGTGTGATGTATTTGTACATGCAATGGCCCAGATAACAGTAACGGCAAGTAAAGAAAACTAATTCCATTGTAGCAAAGACCTCATTACAAGGTTTCAACTCTTACAGGAGAATCCACAGTCATATGCCTCCGAAAAAACTTTTTCATTAAAAAAAATATATTTTTGCACAATTAGAACTCTCTTTGAAGCTGAATGTCTTGGACTGCTAAACATGCTCAAATGCTCAAATGATGCAAATAATGTATGTAAATGTTTGAAGGTATATGTAAGATTCAGCAGCACGGTGCTATTGTTGTAAGTGTTGTTGCCTTACAGCAAGAAGGTCCTGAGTTTGACTCCGCTATCTGGCTGGGGCCTCTCTGTGTGGAGTTTGCATGTTCTCCCCATGTTTTCATCAGTTGTCTCTGGGTATCTGGTTTCTTCCCACAGTCTAAAGATATGTTGTTCATGGTTAATTCTAAATTGGCCATATATGTGATTTTGAGTATGAATGATTGTCCATTTCTCTGTGTTAGCCGTGTGTCAGACCGGTGACCTGTTTAGGAGGTGCCCTGCCTCTCGCCCTATGGTAGCTGGGATGAATTGAAAGGATGGATGGTTTTTAAATTGTTAAATACAATTGAAATAAAGAGCATATAATGAAAAAACTGTTAAGGTCTTGATTTAACATGAAGAAATTATTTTCTTTCATTTCAATACAAATCACAACTCTTAATGAATTTTATTGTAATTCATAAATATTGTGTTAATTAAATCTGTACCTAATATGTGACACTGTGTGTTTGGTAGTCATACATGAAGAGTCCAGTGGGTTTAATTTAAAAAAAACAAAAACATCTGGCAAGTAGATTGGACACCTTGTGGTCCCATCAGAGCAAGTGACAGTGTCTCATCCAGTCACAATCACAACTACACCTGTGAATTCAACTACCTATCTACTGGAAAATGAGCACACGAGTAAGCATCCTTCTACTCAAACAGCTTATATTGTATTGCTTATATTGAACATGCCACACAATTAACTGTTGGATTCTGGCTTTTCCCTTAAGTTAACAAGCTCAAGACAGAAAACAGCGCTGAAGCTAACTCCCTACTCAAAATGAATTACCAAAGCTGCAAAAGCAACAGAGAAATGCTTGTTAAAAGTGGCCTGTAAAAGTCTGATCAACTGGCCCAAGAATGAAAAAAAAAGTTACATTGGACACTGATATGTAACTGCAGCAGGAAACTGTTAGTAGTTCTTGGTTCATTTACCCGAGCCACCAAGGTTATCTGACTCTGACCTCCATTTCTACTATCTTTTGTATGTGAGTATTACCCCTGCTGCCATCCTGCCACAGTAGCTTTCTTTAGAATTCATCCTCATCGATGCTACACACTGAAATAATTTAATGTGGGTGACTCCCAGCATGGGCTAATCTCTGATAAACTCACCTTTTCCACACCACACCATTAGGTGTGAAAAATTTGGGGCACCGGATATAGTATTGTATACTGGCTTTCTGTTACAGCTAACCTCCTGAGGCCATCTTAAAAAAAGTAAGTTGGAATGCATCACTATGCTATGCCCACTGCACCTCACTGAGCATTCACCTCCTATTTGTGATGCACTTCTGCGCTTCAACAAGCAGTGAGATCCCTGAGCACTCTGTAAATTGGACAATCAGTAATGGTATTTGATGGCATTAAGAGTGGAGATGAAAGGAAGGACACTTCAGTTATCAACAGGATAATGGGGCTGTTGCCTTGCACTTTGTGTCCAATGAAATGGGACTCAGTTAATTATCCTTGCCATTAATTAGGCCATCGTATCAAGGAGAAAGGGGTTACTCTTCATTGACAATAACCCGTATTATACTGAATTACTGGCCGGCAGAAACGCGGGTTGCTTTGTGTCTGCATTTAAATAGGTTTGCACTCCGAAAGTGTACTGACCAAATCTCATTTTACAAGAATGTCCACCAAATAAACCCAATCTATCTTTAATCTATCTGTAATACTGTCAAAGGGTGTTATGGTGGGCACATAGGTAACGATCTCTGTCAGTGGTTTGCTTTGTCACTTTGTTCCCATGAATAGGAGAGTTTGCCTAATGCATTTTTCCTTCTTTATGTTGGGACCCAATCCACTTTAGGGTTGCCTTTTTGTGCATAGTAGTAGCCATTGTCACTAATGGTCCCACTCTTGTACAGATGTAGACTGGATTCTAAAGAAACACTACATGAATGTGCTTTGCATACGTATATACCCATATGCTAGTCTTTTAGCTACTGTTAATCAAAAACATCCATTTCCATATCCTCATATTAGACAATAGAACCCAACTGGTGAACTAAATAGTGCACCAAAACAACACAGTTATTCTCTTTCAGGTATTGCAGGTCTGAAATCCACAGCATCTTAACTGAAAAGTCCTTTATTCTTTTCCAGATCCTGTTCTCCCTCTTACTTGATCAAAGCCCCACCTAGAGTATTCATTCTTTAGACTCTTGATAAGCTGTCTGACTTGAACCCACATCTACCAACATTCCAAGGTGACACAATCAGTTGTATATATTATAGTTTATATATATTATATATATTCACAGTTTTGATATGGTTGTCCTCTCCAGCTTCCTCTTTAACAAGCTAATTAAAAGCTCAACTGACAATAGGACATAAGAAAAAAGCTCATAAAAATGTCATGACATCAAAAAGTTTGTTATGATATGATGGGGTGATATGGAATATGCTAAAAAACTAAAAGTCCAAAGAGTTCAATTTACATTCATCCATCCTCTTCCGCTTATCCTTGTCAGAGCTGCGGGGGGGTTGGATCCTATCCCAGCTATCCCTGCCTATCCCGCCCCCATAGGGCGAGAGGTAGGGTACACCCTGGACAGGTCAACAGTCTATCACAGGTTCAATTTACAATAGGAAGCATATAGAGCAGGCATGTCCACGGCCCGCGGGCCAACTGGGGGCCGCGTTCAAATTTCCACCGGCCCGCAGCCTCATAAAATCAGTAATATGTGGCCCATCAGCACTGTTGACTACAGCATAAAATACACGCGTACAAAAAAGCTATTTTATATTTCACCAGGAGATGGCAGTAGACTTATGGCCGCACTATCAACGTGTGACCCTTGACCCTTTTTAAGCCCATTTCTAAAATGACAAGTGTAACTACAAAAAGGAAAGTTGGCAGCGAGGGCCACCATTTCACTGAAATACGAAACAACTGTGTCTGCCTAGTTTGCCAAGAGACTGTGGCTGTTTTCAAGGAATTCAATATTAAGAGGCACTACCAAACGAAACATGCTAACTGGGAAGGAACGTGGTGAAAAATTGAAGCAACTGGAAGCTGTTTTAATGGCACAGAGGCGCTTTTTCACAAGAGCCCTGGAGTCAAATGAAAATGCCACAAAGGCAAGCTACGAGGTGGCAACGCTGATTGCTAAGCACTGCAAACCTTTTTCTGAGTGTGAATTTATTAAAGACTGTGTGATGAAAATGGTGCAGAAAATTTGTCCTCAGAAGAAGCAAGAGTTTGCCAATGTTTTCCTGGCTCGTAACACTGTGGTGCGAAGAACTGAAGACGTTTTATCTGATATTAAGAGACAGAGGCAAAAGGAGTGGAGTTTGACTTTTTTTCGTTAGCCTGCGACGAAAGCACGGATGCATCTGACTCTGCCCAGTTACTGAATTTTTTTTTTTTTGAGAGGAATGGACAATGAAATGAACATGAGCTACTTGACCTCCAGAGCCTTAAGGACCAAACAAGAGGAACAGTTTTATTTGCTGCTGTTTGTTCCGCCGTAGATGACATGAAACTACCGTGGAATAAAGTCGCTGGTATTAGTACGGATGGCGCACCTGCCATGCCAATTCTTGGCAAAAAAGGGACAACCGATGCCAGAACTATCTGATAATGTTTGGCTGGC
>VUQG01000514.1:3375-16069 GCA_015106755.1 Etia nguti
ATTAAAAAAAAAAAAAAAATAAAATTTTTTTTTTTTTTTTTTTTTTTTTTTTTAAATTTAAAGCTCAGTGTCGCGGTAAAAAAATTGAAATAAAAAAAATGTGTGTACATGTGAAGAACATAACACTCATGCTTTCCTTATGTCCTCGTGTTAGACTTATAATCCTTTAAGAAGTTTTAAAAACAATAAATATTGTAACAAATGTTGTTTAATGTGCTTCCCTTGCACTGAGTGCACTGCCACTAAAAGAGAGAAATGGGTAAAACACACAATTTTGCATATAAAATGCTGTTGTACATTATCTATGAATATTTGCCCATTAGATCAATATTTGTTTTGAGGCCTTCTATCAGCTGAAGGAAACACACCTTGTCAGTGCCTAGGCTGAAGCTGCATCCAGTATGACTTTCCCACTGATAATGAACATTTCCACACAGCAAACAAAAACACAATCAATAGTGCACATTCTATCTGGCTACTCAATTCCAGCACACTTGTTTATTGGCTTTGACATGATGGAGTGGCATTGTAAGCTGCATATTGAATAGAGCTGAAAGAATACTGTTGCTTGAGGGTCAGAAGTGTGCTTAAGAGAGAAAATGCAGTTTTGTGTGATGGTTTTTGTTGCGATGACACTATTCCCTATGCTGTTCATAAGTGGATGTGATTCTTTTGTATCTATTACATTAACAAACCTTAATTATTTTGCAATTAAACACTAAGTCACAGACAACCATTATACAGAGGTAAAATATAAACTAATAAAATCAAACTGTAATAGTCTATTTAACAAAGATAGGGGCCTAGAGGTGCTAAATAAGAAAACCTGTTGATTTTATACTGTAACTACAAAAATAAAATCAAATACAACCAACACGGCAACTTCGGCACAAAGTCCTAAATTACAAGTAGCTTATGGAATTGCCAATCATCATATATTATTAATAATAGTTTAAAAAATTTCAAAAATTATATATCCTTTTCACTTGCATGCACACATGACTGTTTTGGCAACATCTATAAAACTGTACACAGCTTATGTGTGTATATGTATGCTGTTGTACACTGTATGCACTCACATTGAAGAGTGAATTTCAGTCTTTACATTTATACTGTGTGTGGCTCCATGCGCACACACGAAACCAAAGTATTGATATTATGCTGAAACACTGATTTCCTTCCATTCTGACACATGATTTCCCTGGGAAACCTGTGATGTTACCTGAGAACAAAGGGGGACCTGAACACAGCCAACTGTCTATCTCCAGCACATGCCACTGTTAATCAAAGACAATTAAAAAGGGCCCTGCCAGCAAAAGCAGCCATGATGATTTATGAATAAATTACAGGGCTCATTTGTATGCCATAGATCACATTTGTTGGGCACACTCACCCCTGTGGAGCCAGGAAACAGTTAGGCAAAATTTCAGCTAAGGGCACATACCACGTAACAAGGTGATTGAGAGGTGAGATTGTGGTGCAAACTGGTAAATATGAGAGAGAAGAGAGATTAACTTTTTTCAGTTCTCTTTTGCCTGTGAACTCATGCAAATAAAGGTTAGATGTGATTTTAAGAACAACAAATTGTTTTGTTTTCCAACACACAAATTATGCACCCAGAATGGCCAAGAAAAAATATTTTGAAAGTACCTCATCCCTTTCATGTTCTTGGTTATTTTATTTTCTGTCTTTGTCTTGTTCCTCAGATTCCCTGAATTTTTGTGGTTTAGAACAGTGGTCCCCAACCCCCGGGCCACAGACTGGTACCGGTCCGTGAGTCGTTTTGTTCCGGGCCGCGAGAGTTGAGGCTCAGGTGTGAAATTTATGGTTTCTCTGGGTCTTTTCCCGTGTGTTATGAATAAATCTTTTTTTTGGGGTACCAGTACTGGTTTTATTTTGTTGTATTTATCCGCGACACCTTAAAGGCTGGTCCATGAAAATATTGTCGCACATAAACCGGTCCGTGGCGCAAAAAAGGTTGGGGACCGCTGGTTTAGGAGATTGAGGAAGTACAAACTCCAGAGGCAAACACATCCTGTGTGTATGGGAAGGTCCAAAAAAAGACCTCCTACCTCAAAGAGAATTACATTATACAGAAAACTGAACTAAAAAGCCACATCTTATTTCACCCCATGTGTTCATAATGTGTTGGTTTCACTGGTGAAAAATATCACTTCATTATAAAGGTTGGAATTTTAAAGAACCAGAATGTCAGCGCTGCTCATTCTGCGCACAGTCCACCACAGTTCACAGATTATTGTGATATGTGAAAGTGTTTGAGTTTAGAAGTATTATGACTACATGGTTACTAGTAATCAGGCAATGAAAAAGTAAAAATATGTGACTGTATCAGCATGTCATATCATTGACTTTATTGCTAATGTTAGCATAATCATGATAGAAAATCTGTAACTATGCCTCCATAATTTGGGAGTCAAGCAAGAAGACCACTCCCTCCATAATCATGACCAATAATATTATGATCATCACCATCTAATGGGATCTGGATATAAGTGGTATGCAACATGTTCGGCAAAGCAATATCTGATATTTGGTATTTCATGTTCTTTATTTTGTGCATGCAAAATTTACCATCATCAAAAAGCTTATTTTACTGATGTTGATTAAGAATTTGAACTGAATATTGTTTAATTCATCAGGAGCAAGAATTTAGTGAAACTAAGTAATCTGTATTAAGGTTATGCTCTAAAAATAGAACGTGCCAGAGGAAAGGGACCCTTGATCAGAAGGTCACTACCCCTGGTGGCCAGACCATTGCCAAGAGCATCTGTAGTGCCCATCACCATCTGCCAAAAGCCAAACCACACAAAGAAAGTAATTAGTGTGCTTAGAGCAGGAGAGAAGCCCCTAATAACATCAAAGGCCTCTTCACGTCTTTTTGACACAACACAAGACTGGCAGCTGTCAGTGGTCTTAGGCAGACAACTCAAGTTTCCCAACACTATTTTCAAGACCACACTCAGACCTGACATCATCCTGGTGTCAGAGGGATGCTTGAGCTCGCCATGCTGTGGGAAGAGAAAAAGAGGTACCAAGACCTACGGTAGTCAGTGACTGCCACAGACATGGCCGGGGTGTGAGGTGCTTGCCTGTGGCGAGAGTCTAGAAACTTTGCAGGGGAGTCTCTCTGCAGGGCCTTGTCTAACTCTGGATCACAGGTGAAAGAAAGAAGGGCCATCACTAACAGCACAGAGGCAGTGGGAAAAGCCTCCAGGTGGTTCTGGATAAATTGAGGAGCATTGTGCTGTGGTTAAATCTGGCTGGTCCCTGTGGTGCAATGCTCCACAATCCGGTGGTAGAAACTTCGGAGAGGCTCTCTGTACCGGTCATGGTAAAAGACATCATTTGGAATTATTACAGCAACTTCTGTTTGAGAGTTTTACCAGGGTCACACATCAGAGTGGTACAGGCTGGAGAGAATCGTGGTTACACCATCTCAGTGATCCCATTTGATCTGGCAACAAATTTTCTGGTGAAAACAACTGAAAGCAGAGTTGGAGGCCCTGTCATTGTGCATGAAAGGGCGTGTGAACAACATATTTGGGTTTTCTCTGACAAATTCTGAAGAACTATGTAAATGTAGATTTTCTCATCTGTTTTAGTAACTGTGGGTCAACATAAAGTATGATTCTGTCTAACAAAGATTGCCTACTGCAAAAAACATTTATGACAAAAAAAATACTCTAGCCAGTTACTTCATTGAGAGACAAGTCATGTGGTGATTCAAAAATGTGCAGTTTTGGTCATTGCCAGAGAGCAGAAGTGACATGGGTCTGGTGCGAGTTATTGGGAGTAGATGATGCAGAGATATCAGGTTTTGGAAGAGGCTCCATTCAAAGACATTTTGCTAATTTAGTGTCCAAAAACTTTGTTTAGCCTCAGAGTCAGGTGAAGCTTGGAAACGGAATAATTTTCACCACAGGCATTGTGGTAGGGGTTAAATGGAGGGGAAATGAGATAGGGAGGAAGCACTGGAAAATTTTACTCGCCAGGTTTTTACTTTTATGAGTGAGGATTGTCTTTTGGTCGCTGACAGCGGTGTCCCATCTCCCCACAGCGCAAGCACTCACCTGCTTCAGTTCTCCTGCTCTGTTCCTCGGGTGCTAAGTGAGCACTGAGTGAGTGTCTCCTATCACATGTCTCTTTCCCCATTGTTCTGGTGTGGCTTCCTTTCTGGAAGCAGAACCTCTCTGTGTTGAACCAACCAGCAATTATAGGGCCTCAGGCAACATTTTTCATGAATGTGATCATCCATTCTAATGCACATAGAAACAAATGAGAGATTCTGGTAAGTCTGGTAAGTGTAGTCTTTGAGTTCATTGAGAAGAGTATTGCAGAGAGCTTTTTACCTAGCAAGTCTCCTCGGCCAGTATCCAAAAATCCACCACACTCTTCCTTCCCTGTCAAAGAATAAACATTCAGTGAGCTGCAGCATCAGAGCTTTATCAAAAATACATTTAAAGTTAATAATAAACTCAACAAATAATTTAATTGAAACTAAGCAACACTTGGGCAAATCTGAGTGCTATGCATCTCATCGAACTAACAAGGAAAACAATTTTGGAATAGTCAAAAAAAATAAGTCTGACTGACCTGATGAACATTGGGCAGGAAGCTTGGGCTTTAGCCAACTCACCAGAGACTGTTTCTGGCAATCAAACATGTTACCACTGTTGACACAACAATCTGGCAAGGACTGAGAAAAATCTTCAACCTTTAGAAGGCTGCTGATGACAGCATGAACCATAGATGACTTAGTCAACAGCTCCCAGGTGCGTCTCAGCCTCAGATGTATTATATCAAAGTAGAATACAGAAAAAAAAAGATACACACAAACAGTGGCCTATCAATGCTATCTAGCCAACCTTTTTATTGTGCTGTGCTAACTTTATTGTCACCTTATTGCTATGTTGTGTGTTTGTGTTTGTGTGTGTGTGCACACTAAATGCTATGTTATAAATACACTCTGTTCTATTT
Source organism: Etia nguti (assembly GCA_015106755.1). Taxonomy (NCBI): domain Eukaryota; kingdom Metazoa; phylum Chordata; class Actinopteri; order Cichliformes; family Cichlidae; genus Etia; species Etia nguti. The sequence goes on from VUQG01000514.1 coordinate 8,374, forward strand.
TGATCTATTTTTTTCTATTGCATTTTATTCTGTTCCAGTCCCAACTTTATTATTGTGTGTTCTGTTGTGTATTTCTATCTCGCTCCCACACACCCCTCTTCATGTTTCTGTGTGTGTGTCATAATGGCAAGCTGAACAATACAGTCCCAATCAAAAGTATAAGACAACTTGAAAAATGGCAAAAAACCATATTTTGCATGGTTGGATCTTAACAAGGTTCCAAAGAGCTTCAACAAGCAACAAGAAGAAATGGGAGTAAGGCAAAACAATTTTTTGAACCTTTAAAAGGCCAAAATCTGTGCAAAAATGTGGATTCATTGTCATTTCTGTCAAGTAGTCACACTGTCACGACGTTCTAAAAACGTGCGTTTTTTAAAAAGTGCTATATAATTAACATTGGATTGGATGGATTGGATAAGCCAAGGTGATGGGTACACCAATAGGATTGTCTTTTATGTGTGTTTGTTCCCTCCATTTAAGCACAAATTGGTTTGATGTTTGAAGGTACACATTGGTGGGAAGAAATTTTCTTGAATTTGTGTTTAAACCTCAAGTAATGAAACTATTTTGAAACTTAAAGACCAGAAAATAAACAAATGTAGGGACTAAAAGTAAAACGTTATGAAAAAAATAAATTGTCCAGTAAAGTACAGATACCTGAACAGTGATGCAAACTTCTATTGTGAAAAAAAGATAAAGATGGAAAAACAGCTATATTTTAATTTTTAAAACATTGCTATAAACAATAATTCATTTTTCTGTTAAGACAAAGAAGAAAAAAAAGAGAAAACATTTTTTACAGTCAGTGCACTAGCTTACAGGTTAGAGATTCTTAGTGTAGTTCAGCACTCCGTTTCATTGCAGAGCCCTTTCATTCTTCACATATCTGTGTCGGGCAGAGTTTAAATCCAGAGGCTTAATGAACTTTGTACAAGCACACACTATTTTTAGCAGTGCAAAGCTATGAGCACAAACAGGAGTGTAGACAAATCCAGGTAGCCAGCCTGTGTCTATCCAACCAATCAGAGAGCTCCTTACATCTCGCCGCGTGGCTAATTTGCATTGCTTCGGGATTTCAGAAATGAGATAGCTGATCCAATAGCTAATCTGATAGCTAATCCCAGAGCTAATCCAATAGCTAGTATAATAGCTAATCCATGAGCTAACAGGAAAGGGAAATGGATTTTTAAATGAGGAGTGGAATCGCCATTTTGAATGTCAGAAATAAATCTTTGATTTTTTAAACCATTTACTTATTTCTGTTTTTTAAATTGTGTTTTAAAAATGATTTGGAAAATCTGCTTTTTAATTTGGAAAATTCCAAAATCCAAAATGTTTTTTGAAATGAGGTTTTTATTGAGATTTTAATTCTTTAGATTGATAAATTACTTTAGTAATGTTTGAATAAATAAAATAGTTTAAAAAATGAATTTTTAAATGAATTTACAAATGCATAATTTATTGTAAAATTCATTATTTAAGTACAGAAGTCTTTAATTCGATGCGTGTGGCTCTTGTGGTCCTCCATATTATGTAGATGCACTGTCTTTGATTGCATTTATTCTGTTTAGAAAATTTCATGTGGAGTCAGAATGCAGCAAATAATCAGAAAGATGCTTAAGCTGCCTACGGAAAAATATACTTGTACTATATAGAATAATATCAGTGAAAGGGGAATATGAACTGAGCTACATTTATGACACTAATTTGGAAACTGGGTGCCTGGTTTGGGCTATGTCCATCTTTTAAATAGGCTCTAAAATCTGCCATACAAGATTTTTACTAGCATATCAAGGCAAATACAAAAATACTCTGGTACAGAATAAATTGTCCAAAAGAATAAGAGAAAGAGCAACTGAAGTCACACCAGAAGCCAGTAGCCAGTTTTATGATGACTTGCCTGTGCAGCTGCACTGGATGGCAGAGTAAAACTAAGAAAATGAAGCTTTATGGTCAAATTTGAGTGCCTCATTGTCTGTACATACATTTTATTGGTGTGACTAAATGCTCCAGATGCTCTTCTCACACACAGTGATGCAGTAAAAACTAAATTAATAGCCATTATCATTCACAAACATTTGGGAGGCTGCAAACAGATGGAGAAGGCTGCTGTTGCTGCTGCTGAACATTTCAAAGATAAAATATTTTTCTTGATGAACTAAACTGCTTGGGATTGGCAATGCATAAGCGATAAGTGGATAGGGAAGGTAAATCGGTTTGACGCTACAGATTAAGAGAGAGAAAAAAAATGCTTGGCTATTTTAGACTTAATCCTGGGAATTATTCTGGCCATTTTTGTGCTTTAAACCAGATTCACTTGCAACACAGCTGTCTTTTTAAAGCCAAATCATAAAGTCACAATTTACATCTAAGTGCAGTGAAATACAGTATTGTATTTCAATGTGACCTCTATTTCTATACCAGCATTGTAACAGCACAATCAGTTTCATCACACTTTTAATTGCATTATGGAAACACCCCACATTACAGAAACCTCTTGAGAAATTCTGTTTTACAGGTATGAAAGCTTGTATTAGTTCAACCCCCCTGTTTTTAGTTTGAAGGTGTAAAACTGAAAAATTGTTTACATAACATCCTGATTATACATATCCAACCACACTTGGTATTTAGGGGCTGTGATCTCCAAAGTGCTTTATCATATAATGTAAAAAGTGGGATAGAGGTTGAGTAATATTTAGCAGATAAAAAGTAGTAATTTCTACATAATAAAAATGTTTATGTGCATTTTGAAACTGGAGTGACCTGAATTAGTTTCAGGGGCAATAGTTTCCTGGTTTCTTGCTCTCTTCCATTTCAAGGGCAGAACTATTGGGTTAGCGGATGATTTTTTTCCCTCATATTATTATTTTGTAGGTTTTCTTTTTCCCTAGTATCCAGCTGACCTTTAGAGCAGCTAATGCAGTAGTGCAGTGTAACACCTCCACTAATTATGTTTTTTTATGTTTAGTAAAATACTGTCACCATACAGCAAGAAGGTTTGTGGTTCAAGCCTGGGGCCTGCCTGCATGGGTTCTCTCTGGGAACTCTGACTTTCTCCCACATTCCAAACAAGTGCATGTAAGGTTTTTAGAAATTCTAAATTGGTCATTTATGTGAGATGGATAAAGTGCTTAAAGTGAATGCATAGTTAATGTGGCTTGTAGTCTAACATCCTTTGAGAGGTCAATTAGACTAGAAATGGAATATAATGTTTAAGTGCTACTTCATCGGAATTTCTATGACAGTATCAAGAAAAAACTGAACATTATAAAATTATAGAAGAACCAGATTGGATGGCATTATGTTGTATAGAAGAAACTAATTAAATTGCCCCCCAATATACACTGTGACTCATTACTCACTTTTCATGTAGTTTTCATTTTGTGTAGTAGTGCTGTAGTAGTGTTTTACTGGATCATACCTTGGTATTGGTACTGGATTTGGTATTTGTGTTGTAATACTTTTTGATCAAAACTTTCTTTCAAATGTAATGACGAACAAATCAACATTTATATTATTTACTTTTTTGCAATTGTTACTTTTTCAGGATGCGGATGATGTTTGATGATCTTGCTTCACAAATAATTGACTTCATAAATAATTAAAATCAAGACAGATAAATAATCATGGAGCCACTGCAAAGGCCATTAAACTTCTGACTTGTGTGGCTGACTTTCCATGAGTGTCTATACTTGATGGGCTGCCGTATGCAATGGAACATATGCAGTGGAAGTCTTTAAGCAGGATCTCGGATACATGTAGTAAGTCTTGTAAATTCCTACAGTAATGGAGTGGATTGTTGAAGACTGTCCCTGAAAGAGAAAAGACTCATTATTTTGAAAATTGTCTGTAACCTTGAAAAACTGTAAATAAAAATGTGAAGAGTTGCATCAATCAGTGTTTACCTGGTATTCTTTTTATGCATGTAAAGCTACTGATCCCCAGTTTTTTTTGTTGATAGTATTTGATCTGTTCAGCAAATCTGAATAATTGTTGTAAAGATATTGAGTAAATACAAGCCAGTTTCTTCCAATAATTGATTTCATGTGACTCAGTTTACATCAGATGTTTAGTAAATACAAATTAATTCATTCAAATCCAAATAATATAATTTACAGTTTTCTTATTTAGTTAGTTTAAATTTAATTAATTTGTGTATTGCTTTTTAATAACAGGTGTAGTACTTACGCTCTACTTATTTATATCATTTATGACTTTGTTACTATAATTCATGGTCACATTTTTTTACTTGGAGGATGTGCATTGTTTATAATATAAATATTTATTTATTTCAAGGTAAGGATTTGATTTTTTTTCACATTGCCAAGTGGTGAAAAATGTTCAGCTTTTGCTGTTAGTGTTTACCCATGGTATTGGCATATATTGATATATTGGCATGCCAGCAGACTGGGTTTTGGTGTGAAGAAAGTATTGTCAGTCTTTACAAAGAGAATGCAGAGAGACGACTGTGTATAAAAGGTTGGAAAGGTTGGAATATTTTTGTTACTGACCCACTTGCATATGTATTTCTGGGAGGAGAATATTTGAATCATCTGTGCAAACCAATTTACTAACATTTACAACACGCAGCTTACTGTTAATTGTGCTGGAAGAAAGCATGTCTTAACTTTTGTCCTTGATATAGCGGCAGTTATTGCTGTGTGGAGGAGACATCACAGAGATTTAAGAGCCAGTCCTAGAAGAGTCAGACATTTGTCATTCATGTCAATTTATTTGCCAAATGAAGATGTGATATAAACGCAACACTCTATTACAAGCCAATCATTGCATTTACGTTAATAAACTTTAAAAACACATTTTTTAAATTAAATTTTTATTGCACTCAAATGAACCGTTATAGTTTCACGACAATGGACAGTGGTGAGGACACCATGGACACCATGAGATCTCAGTGAGCTCACATGATGGTTTATGGTGGTGGACCCACACAAATTGAGTTGGTGAATACATGTATGGCAGTTGTCTCAAGGGTCACTGTGTTTTTTCACCTTTTTCATCTCCACAATACTTCTTCTAAGGTCCTGTGAAAGTTGTTGTGTTTGAGGCTTGATTCACACTGGCCAATCTTCCTTGGGAGAAGCAAGCTTTGTCAGTAACCAAACTTTAAATGCCTTTATTTAAAAGGTCAGGCACCTTTAGGGCACACATTTCCAATCTTATCTCCTCCACCTGGCAGCATCTACTGTAGATTTTGTTGAATTCACATGCACAGATGTTTCCATGCTTGGACTTTAAATGATTATTTGGTTTCTCCACTAAGGACATGCTTGTCTGTTATTAGTTTGGTTTGATTGTGTTGTATAATCTATAATTGTGACTTAGATGAAGAGCAGACCATGGAGCACAAACTTTAATAAATGTTATATTTGTTTTGTAAGTATTAATGCCTCCAATTGAAAGAGAACACTTACTCTAAAAATGTTGGCATTTAGTAAAACCAAGGTTCAGTTCACTTTCAATGCATTTGTCAAAAGACAGGCTTACCAGGCCTATCTGAATAAAAGGCCATTTTCTTTCCACTTACTTATTTGTTATGTCCAAGATTTTGTCATGCCAGAGGCGTACATATCAAGTCTTTAAGCTACGTGGCCAATGCAATTAGGGATAGATAGGTAACAATTTTAAAGCCTTTAACCATAGCTAAAGGTAAACACCCCTTTAGTTTCTTTACCTGGCTCTCCCTGTGCAGGACGAGCTGCATTTAAAGAATCAATTAAGGTGAAGATGGAGAACATTGTGAATGACCTTTCAGAGAGGGAAATTAAAAGAGCACCTCTAGCTCTTGGGAAAAAAATGAGGAGTGGATAAGAGGGTTCTTTCTGGCTGAATTTGCCTTTTAAATATACTTACAGTCAGTCTTTTGTGGGAATTTATTTTGTGGGAAACGAATGAGTCGGCCTTATAGGTGACATTTACAGGGCTGGTTGTTTGAAGGCAGGTCACGGTTTACTTGCTTTACTGTACTAGATGAAAATTGACTGAAGCTTTAAGTCTGGTCAGTTCTTAAGTGTGCATCACTGGGCATGGCTAGACTAATGTATTTTTGATGAACCATCAATACTAAGTACAGTTTTGTTGACAGTTAAATCAGAGGGGCAGAGGTACATGGAAGCCCCCTAGTGAAATGCACATGTAGTAAAAATACTTAAGTTTCTAATAATGCAAACGATGTCGATTAAAATTAAGAATTGGTTTCCTATCTTTCTGTCATCACTCATGTTTATTATTTGTCTTTTGTCATCTTCCAGGATGACACAGGTGTATATATATTCTGACTCTCACCCATACCACACATTAGTAATTTTTAACTCTAGGGATAAAATGCTAAACTACCTCTAGCTGTCATATCTATTAATTACACAAACAGTCTTTATTTCTCTCTTAACACTGTTTTTAGTTTGTAATATAAATTATGGACATTCTTGTAGACTTTTATTATAAATAAATTTACCTTGATTGGAGCTCACTTGTTTTCTGATATGTTGCATATGTTAATCCCAACTGATTTACTTCCAATTCTTCATATGGTGGGAATTTTATTTCCTCTTAGATGTTTTAATTTTATGCTAAAAGTAATGGTGTTTTTTAAATATGTTTTTTAATTGTATATGAATCCTGTTAGGCATATAAAGAAAAAGTGGAAGTAATTGGAAGTGACAGCAACTGATCCACGAAGTGGTAGGCCACATAAAATTCAGAGCTAGATCTGTGGATGCTGAGGTGTACAATGCACAGAGGTCACCAACTTTCTGCAAAGTTAAGCACTACAGACCTTCAGACATCATGTGGCTTCAAATTAGGGTAAGTATTACCCAGATTAGTTCAAGAGCAGTGAATGGAGAGCTTCATGGAATGGGTTTCCATGCCTGAGCTTACACCACTAAGCACAATATAAAGCTTTGGAATGCAGTAGTGTAAAGCAGGCCGCCACTGGATTCTAGAGCAGTGAAGACATGTTCTCTGGAGTGATGAATTATACTTCTCTATCTGGAAATCCAGTAGGTGAGTCTGGGTTTGGTGGTTGCCAGGAGAATGGTAGTTGTCCGACTGTATTGTGCCAAGTATAAAGTTTGTTAGAGGGGAGATTGTAGTGTGGGGTCGTTTTTCATGAGTTCAGTTTCAGATGTTTCCTTAGCTCCAGTGAAAGGAACTCCTTATGCTTCAGCATACCAGGGTTACGGAGTTAAGAGGAGTAACGCATCTCTGAATTGTTTGATGTGGAAGGACTTGCCTTGTGTGCACACAATCCTGACGTCAACCCGACAGAACATCTTTGTGATGAATTAGAGCAAAGACTGCAATACAGGCCTTCTCGTCTAGGAGTGTCTGACCTCACAAATTTGATACTGAAAAAATTGTCAAAAATTCCCATAAACAGACTTCTGGATAGCTGGTGGATAGCTTTCTCAGGGGAGTTAAAACTGTTATTCAATTTTATTTCAATTTTATTTATATAGCGCCAAATCACAACAACAGTCGCCTCAAGGCGCTTTATATTGTGTAGTAGATCGTACAATAATAGATACAGAGGAAACCCAACAATCATATGACCCCCTATGAGCAAGCACTTTGGCGACAGTGGGAAGGAAAAACTCCCTTTTAACAGGAAGAAACCTCCGGCAGAACCAGGCTCAGGGAGGGGCGGCCATCTGCTGCGACCGGTTGGGGTGAGAGA
>VUQG01000515.1:0-12666 GCA_015106755.1 Etia nguti
CAGGAAAAACATTGTGCAAGCACATGGCGAGCCTGCAGTCCACAGAAAGGGCCTCTAACTGGGTTTGAACCCAGGACCCTCTTGCTCTGAATTAACATTATTAACCTCAAGCCATCATTCCACTTTCTTTTTTTTTTTTTTTTTTTTGCCTGTGCCGTTCGGTACTTTAGCAATCAGAATTGTCTGAAGGCCAGGAAAGATGCCCAACGGATTTATTTTTTCAAGTGGAGAAAATATGGCAATGCCATATTGGTCCACTTGATTGATCTATATTATTATTGTTTATTTATTTATTTTATTTTAAGTTATTACAAATTGGACAGACAATTAGACAGAAAAGGAGAACAAGAAAGAAAGAAAGAAAGAAAAACAGAGGGGAAGGGGGGACAGTAAGAGAAGACACTGAGAAAATCTGTTGGATCACCTGTTAAAAGAAGAAAAAAGAAAACAAAAAACAAGAGAACAACACAATACAGAGATCAAAGCAACAACCTAGGCATGTGTAAGTAACAGTAAATACTAAATATTGAATGTTATTGAGCAGCAAGGCCGACAGCGCACGATATGCTTTAAGGTAGCAGCCAAGGAAGACATAGTTTGTGTCTGTGAGCACCTGTGTGTGCACCTGTGTGCATGAGCGTGCTTGAGTTCAAAAGGTTTATCCATGTAATGATATGCTAGAGCAGCGGTCCCCAAACCCCGGGCCACGCACCGAGTCGTTTGGTACCGGGCCACGAGAGTTGAGGCTCGGGTGTCAAATTTATGTTTTTTCACGTTTTTTATCGTAATTTTTTTTAATCGTTTTTATCGTTAACTTTCCCGTCTGTTATGAATAAATCTTTTTTTTTTTGGTACCGGTACTGGTTTTATTTTGTTGTATTTATCCGTGACACCTTAAAGGCCGGTCCGTGAAAATATTGTCGGACATAAACCGGTCCGTGGCGCAAAAAAGGTTGGGGACCGCTATGCTAGAGGGTGTGGGGAGCATTAGCCCTGCCCCCCAGAGCATGAAGCAGACATGAAGGAGACCCAGGCCTGGACATTCAGAGGCCCCCCAGAGTGCAAAAGCCCAAGGAGGACCACCGGAGAGGCAACCGCGCCACCTTCCCAGTGAAGGTTTTAAAAAATCCGACTGACTGTGACTGAGTCATTTACCCTTTAAAACGTGCAGAAGGTTTTCTTTTACCCCCTCTAATACACCGATGTGCAACTCTAATTAACTACAAAGAGCTCAATGTCTACTGAGTGGAATCACACAGATTCAGACTCCTCTCATCTTATGATCAATTTGTTACAAGATGACGATCTTAACAACTTTGCAGTGTGAATCTGTGCCTTTCCTCGTTTTCCCTTAAGCTTTGCATATCTCATAAAAGCGTATTCATTTCTTCCAACATTAGTATAGATGTTTTTCTCCTTCTTCTCTGAAATCCCTACACATGACACATAGTATAGTTTTTCGGATTTTCTTGTCTTCATCAAAGCTTTTACCTGTATTCTCAACATCAGATGCCGGTTGGCGTGCTCAAGCTTCTTCTGACGATTCTCCAGCTCCTTGGCCCTCTGCTGTTCCCGCTGCAGCTTCCTGATGTAGTCCACTGATGCCTTCAGGATAGTGCCTTTGTTCCAGCGCATGTCTCTGATATTTAAAAAGGAACCATTATTTTTACATCAAAAAGTTTAAACGTCAGCAGACACCAAAATGTCGATTTCTAAGGTCTGAAATACTCATTTTACTGAGTCTAATTTATGCCCATTCAGTTAACGATTAAGAAACAGGAGAGAATAAGATTGAGGAAATAGGAGCAGAACTTTTGCGGAGGTCATAGAGTTCTTTGCAGAAATTGTTACTACACAAGACGTTTATGCACAAGAGGTAGCCTGAGTCACAAGCAGTCATAAGGATGACCCTGAGCTCCCTGAAAAAAACATGAATGTTGCTGCAGTTGTTTTGCAGGGATAAAAAACGATCTTTAGTCAACTTTATGGGAAAACTTCCCTCCTGAGGATTTCATTTGTACAGTTAGGGTTAAGTTAGGTCAAGTTGGAAGTGGTATTGACACCTTACAGGCAACTAATAAAAATTGGCAATGCTAGAAAGAAAATGTGTGCCTGCTTTTCATACTTTTTCATAAATGTGTACTCATTTAAACCAGGTCTGCTGGTGAGAATCTTGAATTTGTGCGTGTGGGAGGAGGAACCAGCTGGACTTAATCAAAACAACCAGGGCTGAACAGACATAACAAAAGCAACTGGGATCTTTTTAAACCCATAGGCGAGGTCAAAGGGCACAGCGATGAGAGAAGAATATGGTTAAAAGCTGTATTTGACAGTGTAATCATTATATTCCTCATGCTACATTTACACATTTACAACATTTGCCTAAATCGAAAGATCTGTATAACTAAAAACTGCATATACCTGAATGACCAGCTCGAATAACGCAATTAAAACACAAATCATTTCCGTTGGCTGTTTCATAAGCAGCAAATCTCTCCACTAATCTTGAACACTGGGTTATTAATCTTGCATTAGAATGGCTGGATGTTTGTGGTTGTCATTACATGTATTTTTAGAAGAGTTAATGTAAGAATATCGTGTGAATATAGTAAGTAACTTACGGGTCATTTGATTTTGGAATTAAAGTTCCCAACTCCTTAATTCGATCATTGATGTTAAACCGCCGCCTTCTCTCAACTGCAGAACAAAAACAGAAAGGAAGAGTATAACTAGAAATATAAGTATAAATATATAAATATTAACAAGAATTTGGTAATGAACTTAAAAATGTAGTTTGATAATTAACCCAATGGCAACCAAAACCACATTTAAGTATTCTCACTTACTCAAATTATGGTTGTCCTTCTTCTGCCTCTCCTTTGCCAGGGCTCTTACCTCAGCTTCTGAAAAAAACACATTTTGATTGATCGACTAACCAAACAAAGCATGTATACAAAATGTGCAGCATCTACATTTTAAAGCTAAATAATCAGACGTACCCACGGGGAACCCCTCAGGCCTTTGATAGGTGTCAAATTTGCCACAGGATCCTGACTTATCCAGCATATGCATGATGGCCGGGGATTGTGAAACTACATGAGTAATAATGTTGTTTTTTAAGTATCACGATGTACAGAATTGAAATGCAATACAAGACAATAGAACATATAATCATGTAAAGTCAACATCCCCACACAGAGGAGGATTACAAAAGCTGGACTAGATACAAAATGCTATATAATGTGCTGCGCAAAAGCCTGGAGAGTAGAACTTTACATTATCATATGTTGTTACAGAATTATTGTCGCCCGTGCGATACAGAAGCTGAACAGATATGGTTAAATGACACAGGTTAAACATCTGTAAGAACTTTATTTATTTTTATTTCAACAGCTCTGAGTAATTTTCATGCTTACCAGAGTATTCCCTTTTGATGTTTGGCAGGTTGGCAGGGCAGGAGTTGCTGATGGGCAGACCTTGCTGGGGCATACCCTGATTGCCATACATGTCCATGAGGTTAGCAGGCACAGGGATCTGGAGAATTGAGAATCAAAAGAATTGAGAGTTAAAACAGTGAGAAAAAGTAAGACGTAATATTATGCATATTATTGTGTGTAACAAATGACAGTTACATATGAAGCGCAGCACTGCAGAGATAAATTACAAGGCCAAAGTATTACAAGGTTGAAAACTGACATCATGGAATTTGCTTCTGTTTTACCCCAACACACATCAAATCAAATGCAGTCATGTTGTAAACTGGCTGGTATGGATATACTGACAAGTGCCGAGGATAAATCATGAGCATACATACCGTGTTTGCCATCTGAAGTCCTGGATCCATTAGGCCAAGGATGTCATCGCTGTAACTGGACTCCAGACTAATAATGTCATCAATTACATCGTCCATCTAAAACCAGACAAAGTACAAATAAGTCCAGGGTTACTGATCAATTAAATCATATCCAAGCATCGTTAATTAAGTAAACGCTCTAAACTATATGGAGACATCACCTCTTTCTCGCAGTTAGAGTTGAGGGTCAATAAGGCCATAGGGCTGTTGGGGGCACTGTTGCCCGGCCCTGGCGGCATGCCCCCGTGGTCAGAGGACTGGTTGGGGCAGGGCAAGCTCAACGCCTGAGAACCAAGCTTTCCCAGGTACCTCTTCACCTGCTGCTGCTGGGAGCGCTGGATGTGGTACTTGGTTGGGTTCTCCAGGTGAGTCTGAACCTATGAGTGGAAAGAGGAGTGAGGAAAATGCCAAGAAAAATGAAAATATATGTCAGAGGTAGGATATCTGATGTAAAGATTAATGGGTGTTTTAAAGGTTGCAAGAGGCTCCACAGAACTGCTCCAACTGCTGAAAGAGAAGTTATGCAAATATGCAGCTTGGTCATAGTAGCAATGAAATAGCACCAAGAGAAGGAAGCTCATTTCAAAATGAGTGCTGCTTTTTATAAGTGCTGTTTCAAAGTTGTCTTTTATTTTTAAAAAAAAACCTCTAAATATAGCTCAAAGTCTTGTCTGTTCTTTGTATTTTACAGTACAGAATATAATATTAAAATCAACTTGACAGAGACTTCAAATCCTACGATGCATTATGCATATTTCTTTTGAGACCCTGTCAAGAGTTGTTATCTCAAAGTCTCAGGAGTAAACATTTTCCACATATTTTTCTTCAACTCAACTACTTTCTGCTGTTCCACAGTAACAGTCCACATATTTTAAGTAACAAATATTGCACACGCTCCTATCTCTGCACGCCCCGCTTAAGGATAAATTTGATTTCTGTAGATCATTAATCCCCACACAGCATTAATGATCCAGAAAAGCTTCTGCAGGCAAATAAACAAACTTCAGAGGCAGTGTCTGTCTGGCTGTAACATTTTAAATTGAGCAGAGCTGCTCCAATCCCCCTTGCCTTTCCAAGTTTATATTTAAACCTTCCCATCTTATGCTTGCTTACGTTTGATGCAATTACGAATCAGTTCTGTGGATTCCAAAATGTAGACGCTATAGTTTATGATTAAATTTAGATACATAATGCAGTATCATAAATGTCAAAGACACATTTGTATAAGTTTTAAGACAAGAAATTTCAATTTAACTTCTCAAATTATCTTTGAATCTATATTAATATTTAAACATACCTCACAAGGTTGATATCCAAGCATCTCAAGCATCATTTCCTGTTTTAGATGTCCGATTTAAAAAGAAAAAAAAAACAACTCTAAACTGAGGAGTGCTCTAGCTGCTTCCTTCTTGGTTGCAGCAGACGACTAAGGCTGCTAATAGGAATACAGACACACCAGCTCATCTTTTAAAAGGCAAGAAACTTCATTAGTTATGCATGTCAGGGAATCTCTGTCAAATACAATGAGCCTTTTTAAATGTGTGTTGTTTTATGTAAAATCTGTATTTATTACTTTATGGTGTATCACTTGATGTCAGGATGTGGTGCAAACAGTTAGAGCCTTTGTTTTGGAAGGGCACCTCTTTTACTGAATCTTGCCCGAGGTGGTTACTCTGCCCTATCCACTTTGTTAACCCATGTGGATGCTTGGCGTGTGCTCCCTGTTTAACACAGCACAAAGAATAAAGTCTATTTCACCCTTAGTTGTCTTCAGCTTGCGTCTCCTCGTTTCTCTAAATGATGCTTTTAATTGACAAGAACAGGCGAATCATAAGCCAAAACAATATGTATTTGTTGTGCATAAACTTTAATAGTCTATGCTTATTAACAGACCTGAGGAGGCCACAGGCTGGAGATGAACTCTGAGCTACCTCTGGCATTATCCTCTGCCTATGTGAAAACTTCCTCAGTTTGCGCACTGCACTCAAGAGTTTCAGTTACAGCAAAAGGTTATAAAAATGAGTTGTTGAGACTGCCTTATAGAGTATAGATAATATTTAGTCCTTTACACATTTACACATTTTAATCCAATAAACTCTGAAATGTAAAATATAGCAGACTAGTTGGTTTGATTGACTTAAATCACTTTTACAGGTGTATGTAAATAAAGCCGAGTATAACCATCAGGTCAGGTGAGGTTATCAATCTTATTGTCTCTCTGTGACTGTCAAATTCTTCTTACCAGAACAGAAGCTCTTTCAGAGCCTCTTTTCCATGTTCATGTACCATTGTTCTTCAGGGGACACTCATGTGAGCCACATTAACATGCTCTACAACTGGCTATTAAAAATGGACACTATAGCTAGTTTTACTTACAAGAGCTGAGTCACATTATCTAGTCACACTTTGTGTATCCTGCAGCTAAGACTCAGATCACCTTGGGCTGTAAATTGTCCTCACAAGGTTGTAAAGCTGACACCACAGAGGGGGGCACATTTGCAGTGAGTCAATGACTCATTAACAAGAACGACATCACACTTTGGGCAAAAGAATGAGGCTCATTAGTGATGGTCACTAATAACATCCTTTATTCTTTACACTGCCTTCACCATTGGCGTATTGTTATCCAAATGACGTCACCTGAAAATGTATTAAAATTTGATCCATAATTGGTTTTTAAGCCACACACTTATATGTATGAAGAAATTATTACATTTTAAAACCGCAGAGGCACCGATCCTGATAATGGACTGAACTTAATCAAGTGCCATTAATGAGCAACACAATTATTTGCAATACACGCATACATAATGTGTAAGCAAACAGTGAATTCTTGTTATCTATGGCATTTATCAAAGACACTGAATTCAGGCTTATTTAGGTCTGGGTGAAACACATTTTTTAGAACAGACTCTTAATTTTTCATTTTGATGCTGAAACAACAACCTTTGTTGCTACATTTTAAAAAGGCCCCATAAAGTTTTGTAAAAGAGAAACGTGTTCTGAATACGTGTCAACTTGATGTATTTGCGTTTTTTTTGTTTTTAAAAAAAAAATAATTTTGCTTTAAAACTACTGTTAATACTATTAAAAAAAAATAAAAATCAGTATGTAGGAAAAACAGTATAATCCAGAACATATGCCATAGCACAACCAGTGGTATTGCAAATTTCTGTTAATTAGTGTCTTATTTATTCATATTAACTCTTATCTAAGCTTCTTTCAGCTGCTCACTTGTTTGCAGGGGGTTGCCACAGTGGATGGATCCACATATTAGATTTGGCACAGATTTTTATGTCCTTCCAGATGCCCTTCCTCTCAGGGATTTATATCTTCTCCTGGTCCTAAATGTGTGATCTTCTGCTTCTTAGGCAAATGTTTTAACCCCTACATTATGGAGCCCCTACTAATACTTAGCTAAGCACAATGAAGAAATCTTTCAAGTAGTAATTACATACACAGTGAGTGATTTTTCTGAAAAGTCCCACATCTTAGTTATTTTTTAATCCCAGAATTCAGTTCAGATCAGATCAACCCCAAACATCAAGAATGGATGTGAAACTCCACACTGTATACTGCTTCCTCTATGAATTTAACCGTATTTAAACAATCCTTGTGGCACAATTAATTTAATGTTTTTCAGATTCCCCAAAACAATTAAATAAAACCTGCTGAACATATTTTTTAACCAGGCATGTTCTTTTATGTTCTGTTTAGTCTTATCAGTTGGTTTTTTTTTTTACCATCATTGCAACACTTGGAAATGCTGAGAACAAAGTGACATGTCTTTGCTTCTTTTTCAAAGTCATATGTTTTGAGTAAAGGGAAAAAGAGAAATGCTGGACAGAGTCACTGAATGTAAAATTTACAGCTTAAAAAATAAAGCGCTACTTTTTAAAATCATGGCACCTGTTTTGGTTGCTTTTTGATTCATGTGACTAGTTTGAGGTTAAAATCATGCATTTTGATAATTTGTTAAGGTATTTGGTATTAAATGACACACTTGCTATAAATGACTCAACATGCTATAACATGCTGTTTCTGTGTCTTCAGGCAGATGATGCAGTATTGGACAGAAATATGCTAATATACAGTAATATTTCTAAAACTTGAAACTCTCTTTTTAATTCCCTGTTTTTCATTTTTGTAATATTTCAGTTACAGTTTGAGATTACTTGCCCAGTCCTTTCAGCATAGATACAATGATGAGACATGTTTTCTCCTCCACAGCTTTTCTTTCCCAGCCTGTAGCGTTTAGCCTCTCACATTTATCTTTTGGCCCTCTGGGGAGGTCCAGACCTCCAGCTTGTAAGCCATTGCTGTAAGCATAAACGTACAGAAAGACTGTTTGTTATACACACAAAGACACATGTCTTGTTTGTGTGTATAACAAACCACACGTACATGGGTATTTTTGGCCTTTCTTGGCTTCTCGACCTCGTGTCCACGTGCAGACACAGCTTTTAAGTTTAAATTGAAAAACTGATCCTTTGGAAAACTTGCATGGAAAACTTTTTTATGAACACTGTTTGCAGTGTTGATGTTTAGACAGAAAACTCACATTGTCAGTGCTTCTTATTCGCCAACAAGGCTTTGGGGTTAGGGTTATATCACCGTCTGTTAGTTTGGCAAGCTCTTGGCAGTAGAGTGTTTTTGTATTTTCATGCAGACAGAGATTTGTTTTATAAAAAACAGTGATTGTGTGATTGTGATTTTTCCTAACACTATTAAAAAAAACACCCATGTACGTGTTAACTAATCCTCTGTCCTTGTCTCATGCATTTTAACACTTCCACAGCTGATAGCTGGCACTGTCTAAAGATAGAAACAAAAAAAAAAGTGTATAAGGGATTACTGTAGGAGGCCTATGCCACCCTCTCTCTCTCTCTCTCTCACACACACACACACACACACGCGCGCGCACACACAGAATTCTAATATAGAAACAAAGAGGGCATTCAGGGCATTATGTGCACAAGACAAAGTATAAAGGTGCCCTAATTAAAACTACAAGCACAACTGCATACACCCATTAATACAGCACATGTAACACTTGGCTTTGAGTGCGTAAAAGTCTTGATTCACTTGTGCTAAATTTACACACTGCAGGGTTAGGGTTAACTAAAATGATTGCCCGATCAATGAAAACCCTAATCTTAAATGAAAAAACAAAATAAGCAAACAAATAAACTAATAAACAAACCTATTCTGATCATTTATTTTGTCGTTTCAGTGAATTTTGAGGTGATAGCAGTTTCTAGATTCAAGTGCAGTGGAGTTAAGAGTGTGAGGACTTGCTGCTTTTCTTTGTCCATGCGATAGTAAACAGAAGATTTTGTGTATTTGGACTACTGCTCATAAAAACGAGCCTTTTTTAAGATATGAACCTGGAATTTAAGAAATGGTGACTTTCGTTTTTCACTAAAATGTATCCAATGAATGACTGATGCAAACAGAAATGCAAACATAAAAATAAGATATTTTAGAATGAATCTCATTCTAGTAGATGTAGGCAATCTGTGACAAAGACATGCTTAGCAAGCTGAAATCTGTTTGTTCTGTCTTTACATTGAAATGAGCACGGGGGCTTCTTCTAGCTTGTTTTGTCCTCAGGGATTTCCTAAATTATCACACATAATTAGATGATCTCAATGCTTTGGGTGAATTCAGTGGAGCCCCTAAAGGCTCATAGATCACAGGCTGGAACATCTCGACCTTGTCAAGACATACTGCTCCTGTTGTTACATGGAAATAATTTTAGGTGTGACAAATCATTTGTTTATAAGGTGGAAAAAAGATCCTTTAATGGTGTGCTTACAAAGCTGGCACACTTTGTGGAAACACAGAACATACATGGAGTGACAAACGTCTACAGGACTGTTGCTGCATATAAACTACCTGCAAGAAGTTTATTGTGGTGATGTTCATGATTGATTCAGAACAGATTCATCATGTACTATTGCACACATCTACAACTAATCATTAGGTTCTCAGTTTCTGTAAAGGCCCAGCACGCAGAATAATGAATTATAGAGAGATCTTCGTGCCAGCAGCCAGCATTCAAACTTCACTTAACAGTCTTTCCAAAATACAGTTTAGAAATGTGGCATCAACTTCTAACTCTTGGCATCTGTATCCATGGAAAACAAGAAAGCTTGTTGTTTATCATCTCGTTTTTAGCCACCAACAGGCCCAAGGGCATAAGCAACATAACCCCCAAAGAGTCAGAAACACTGCAGAAACGAGCACAAAGCATCCAGCTGTACTAAGAGAGGACGTAGGGTTAGTGCAGAATGACAAACAGTGATTTGTATTTTTTGACTTGCATGCTACAGGCATTCCATGATGGTCCAACCAGGATATATTAACAAGACTGCCCCCATTTGCCATGCAGACTAGAAGAATAGGCCACTTTGTCTCACAGTTAAGCTGCTAATGTGATCTGCAGAATTTGCAGACAGCAACTGTGATGCTAATGTGAGCAGCAATTTATGGGTTTTCCTCTGTACTTTTGTAATGCTGTCATGCAAAAGCCCAAATTACCACCAAATAAAAATCTTGTATTTTTGTATAAAACTTGGGTTAAAATTAGCAGGAACTGCTAAAAAAAAACAAAAAACCCCAACCAAACAAAAACAGACATTATGGATCACGTGAATTTGCTCATCATCTACAATCGTATTGATCAAAAAGATGCTAATAACTACTGTGATTAAGTTGATTAATCAGCATTGGTTACTGCAGACAGAAATGTTATTAAAGCTATCCTGTACTTTCATGAAATGAACACTAAAGATTTTTTTTTACATGTCATTGTGTGCTGAATCAGTTCTGAAATCCAAACCAAACTCAAATATCTGTGTGGTACTTCTGCGTATTTTCTTTTGCATATTGGTCACGAGCTGTCGTATAATCCACAAAAATCGTACAGGGTGAAGAGTACTTTGTTCTTTTTGTGGTGCCATAAATCCTTTGAAAAAAAAAAAAAATCAGAAATCATTTTTTTAACCCTTTAAGAAACCTATCCTACCTAAATTTCAAAGCAGTGTTTTTTTTTCCTCTAAAATATTCCATGGAATGAAAGGGCTGGGGGCTAATTACAAGCATTCTTCACTGAATTAGCGTTCGGTGTGTGGTAAGGCTGTGCTCGCTTTTGTCTTGATCCCCAAACTGATCCCCTTCTTATTCCTAAAAAGGTCAGAGGTCACTTGGTTAATTAAGGGTCCAATCAGTCTTTAGATAAACTCATCTGAGCTTAATGTTTGCACTTTTTGAGGTCCAGCAGCTCTGCCTGGTACCCCTGAGCTTTGTGTGGACTCTGCTAATCTACTAACAGACAGGAGAGCAGGTTAACCCAGCTCAACAGCACCAAGCTGGAATGGCCTTTTCATTTGAGGACTTCAGTCAATGAAGAATTTCTGTAAGCTCTCGCTAAAGCAGAAAAATGACTCTAACTTGATGTATTGTACACAAGGTTAGGGTTCGGGGAGGGGGCGTCCTAAGTCTTTCAAAGACCTGCAGATTATAGAGAGCAAGTAATGTTTATACAGCGTGAGAAGGGCAATGTTTTCAATGGCTATACTGTTTTTGCCCTTTACTGTTGGCCCATGCCACACACATCCAGGGTGATGAAAGTGTGGCTGGGCAAGCAACCATGAAATCTCAGAGTGTTGTGGGTGGATTTAACTCAACAAAGATTATTCATTAAATCACAGTTTATCAGCATCTTTACTATTCTGAGATTAAACAGCGCAATTAAAATGGTTTAAATGTGTAGGTAAAATTATGATTAAAAGCAGCTTGCATACACGCAGCTGAAATTGTTAGCCAAACATAACGGATAAACAGCGTGAATAGCTTCATACAACTGTCAGCTAACACTGTGGGTTAACAGTTGAAATAGAAAACCACAACTAAACTGTTGACACAGTACCGATTAACTGATTAAACTTTTACCTAACAAGCACAGATGTCTGACATAGAGGGATTTTTAGAACCTTAACTGCAGGCATCACTAAACACAAGTATTTGTACGATTGTAAAGATTCCCTTATGTGTCACATATATTTTTCACTTGGAAGACTTGTTCCTGTTATTGCACAATTATCTAAAAGAGGAAGTCAGAGACAAAACCAGCAGCTTATTGACAAGCCATGTTAAAGAAATGCAAAATCTATAAAATGTACAAAAAGGCAAGTGTCCTCATGAGTAATTACACTAACTACACAATATCTTAACACCTCCATACTGATATTTTCTTCAAGAAATCACAAACACAAAAGTTGAAAAAAATGCACTAAGTTGATATGTAAGGAAGACAAAATTCTCATAATTTGCACAAAAACACTTTCCAAATCACTACCACACAGTTTTTTTTAAAAATGGAAAGCCATTGAATTCAAGGTAAAATGCTACAAAAACACAACAAAACAGCAATTATACCAAAATCCTCAGAACACAACAAGTCGAATAAATTTCTAAAGATGTTTCATCAAGATTGCAACCTCTGAAAGCACATGACAAACAGAAAGACTTACCGAAATGCGTTGTTAAAATGTGCTCTCGAACACTACGGTCTCTACTCGTACAGAAAATCTTAACAGTCTCCTGTCCCTCAGACTGCCAAGGAATCAAAGCTATGAAAAGATGTGAATGTAGCTGAGCAAATAGGATTAAAGATGGCTAAATCCAAATGGCTGGAAGCACAGCATGCATTAAAGAGGAATTCTCTCAGGAAAGATAATCCCCATATACGCATTTTAACACACTTCACTCACTCCCGTTTTTTTTTTTTTTTTTTAAACACATACAAA
>VUQG01000515.1:12698-50556 GCA_015106755.1 Etia nguti
CAATGACACATACAAAGTTTAATTCCAGAAGTGGAAACTTTATACAGATACCGTAACAGCCTTCTAATAATACACACCGCCCTATTCTTTGTTGCTCCCTACCATCAGAAACGTGAACCATGCTTTCTTACCTTTAACACCTCCATTGGGACCTGTGCAGCAGGTGGTAAACTGACCGGAACACTGACATTGATGGCAGGAGTTTGGGCCTGTGTAGTTTGTGTGTACTGGGAGGCCTGTTGTCGCTGCTGCTCCCGTCGCTCCTGCTCCTGAAGCTGTTCCCGCATCAGCTGTTGCCGCAGCAGGATGCGCGATGTCATGGCCGAGGAGCTCAGCGGGGGCTTGGATGAACTGTGTTGGTCTGACGGACTGCTGCAGAGGGGAGAAAGGGATGATCGGAGAAGATAAGAGAGAAGGCAGAGGGTCGATTACAAAGATGATGTGAAGAGAGGTGAAAAGGAAAAGAGTGCTAGAGAGGGTAGAGAGGGGTCAAATGTGGAAGGAGAGGTGAGAAGAAAATTGAGGGACGATGGATGTAATAAAAAGCTAATGTTAAGATGAAGAAAACTGGCAGAGAGGATGACTTCAGGGGAAGAGGTCAAAAGGGAACTATTAACTTTTGTTCTGCAATAATTACTCTATTAAATGACCGGTTGATCTATGTTGATAACCTGTCATTTTAACCTTCGATGATCAGCCATCATCAAAAGCTTGTCAAACAGAACAAGCAAAGTGAGAAAGAATGCTATGGCTATGGGAATCTGCAATTAGGATTTTTTTTTGCTATTTTTTTTACTTTACAAAGATAAATAATTAAGCACTTCTGCTTATTTGCTCTTAGAAAAAAAATACTTGAACCTACATTAAATCACTTACTATCAATATCTATTATCAATTAAGATCTCATTTCAAAAAAGGAAAACAATGTTGTGATTTTAAAGACTTTGGAAGGCACAGGCATTTTGCATTTGTAGACAAAACAAAAAGAGGAACATTTTGTCTGAAAAGGTTGTTTCAGTTTTCCCACTCTTTTAAATTTAGATGGCTACTCCCCAGACAGAGCCCTGAAGTCCTAAAATAGAGAGTCTCTGCTGAAGCAGAAGTTGTCGGGACAAAGCCTCCATCGAGTGAGTGATCCTTTTGATAAAAGTCAGTAAAATGTCTGGCCAATCCAGCTGTGCAGTAATCGCACTAATTAGCCAGCAGAGTCAAACACAGCCTCAGCTTGCAGCGTATTCAGTGGGTGTTGAGCCCTCAACATACCATAAATCTCCCCTCAGCAGTGGATATAATCTCATTGTCTACAACCACACCCACTGAACCCTGCACCAGATATTAGACAACACAATACTGTATAACAAATATATTCAATATGTTATAAAAGCAAAACACAGGCTGAACTCTAGCTTTTCTCTGGAAGCACTTCAGTGGTTTGGGTGTCTAAATTCAACAGCTACATTTCTTCCTTTGTTCCTTTGTGCTTCACCCAATATATGGAATCAGGTTTAGTGTTCAAAAGAATAATTCCTTCTGCTGTGTGACTTTGGGTGATTGTGTTTCCTTTCATCCCACAAATTTCATAACAAAAGTCACTGGATCTAAAACTCTTGATTTCCACTGCCAGAGCCAGAGGCTTTGATTCTTCTTTTTTTTGCTTTAATCTACTTCAGTGATTAAATGATCAATGGTTTGTTCCAAGAACAAATTAGTTTCAGTTCCTTTTCTTTCTGTTTTACAGTTCAAATGTGACATTTGAATTGATTTGGAAGTACAGATGGATTTATTGTTACATTATATAGATAAACTAGAGCTAAATAAAAATAGTAATAATAGTAATGATAATAATAATTAGTCATGTTTGTTACATGTTGAATGCTTTTGGTTGGAGAGAGCGCCACTGAGCAAAGTTTCTGGGTGGGTCCACAGTTTGCATGGCGGTGTTTGAATTTGTGTTGTGCATAAATGTCAAGGTTATAGTTAACTTCAACTAAACACAAAGCAAAAACTGGTGTGAAGAGAATTTTATGAACCTGCATTAAAGCAGAAAGTTGCCTTAAAAAGAAAACTAAAACTAAAATTACATGACTATGTACAGGAAATGTCTTTTGTTGTAGTCTTTGTAAATTTGCTCGCATTTGTCAACACAACCAGCCTGAGGAGGCATTGGTGCGTGCTTATTGAGAATACAATGTGTACATAACTCTTAAGTCAAATGTTTGCACAGTAATAGCCATTACAAACTTCCTAAGCCTTGCCCCTGGCAAATAGCCCACTTGTTAAAATAATGGAGTAAAATGAATACTGAAACAAATAAAAAGTAAACTAAAAGGAATTATTTTTAACTAATAAAAATGTAAACATGCAATCCCATTTTAAAGCTAACTTAGTTTAACGGAATTCAAAAAAACCCAACTAAAACTAAAATAACTGATGAGTGACTCAATGAAGGTACTAATGCTTTTAGAAACCTGTAAAATAAGTGAAGTCTCTATTCTGCTCACAGGCCTTAAAATGCTACAAAATTTCTCATTACAGGTAACTTTGTCCATCCTTTTGTACTACTGTATATGGTCTTCAGACATTCAGTATAACACTCCTTTATTTTGACGTTGCTTATGGAAGAGAAGATCCTGTAATGTTTTTGCTTGTATATGCTATCAATTATGGTTCTTAGAAAGCAAATCAGAATTGTAAAAAAAATCGACATTGGCAGAAGTAAAAAAATCAGAATTGCTCAAGAAAATTACAATCGATACGTCTCTTATAATCTTATAACCGCTTTGCAATTGATTAAGAAATCATTTGTAAAGACGATGTGAAAACCACAGTGAATCTGAAAAGCTGAATTGTTTTCACAATTCGTGCTGACTATGGTTGCTTGCTGTCTAGGCTTGAGCTGAATTAAATCTGTTGCACATTTAAGGTGGAGTTTGGAGTTTTACAGCAGGACAAAAGTGCATTACCACATTACCCTATTTTCATAATTGTTGGAAGCCATAATTGTAACCGAATTCAAATCTTGAACAAGTGCACAACACTATGTAATTCAAAGCACTGTAGGTGGTAGCTTTTTATGCTAAAAACGTGATATGATATGATCTAGAGGTAGTGTTATTACAAAGTTAACCTTAAAAAACATTCCTTCACTGGAGAGAAATATGTATTTAAGAGTTTTTTTCTTGTAAATTTTCACATTCTTACTGAGAAATTTCTCAGTTTTTTTATTTTTATTTTTTTTTGCAAATGCACTTGTTTTGTTTGTGCAAATTTGCTATTTTTTCATAAATGTGCAATTTTTTTCTTATAAACTTCAACCTAAAAAATTGCAAAATTTCCATTCTCGTTTCAGAACCCTTATTTCTTTAGCATCTTTTGCTGCCCTATTACAAAACTGTCATATGACCTCATGACTTTTTTATTACGTTCTCAATAATTTGATTGACTTGTGTATATGAATGGTAAATGGCCTGCATTTGTATAGCGCTTTACTTAGGACGCCAAAGCGCTTTACACTACATTCAGTCATTCACACACAGGTGATGGCAAGCTACATTGTAGCCACAGCTGCCAGACACTGGCGTCACCAGGCCCTCTGACCACCACCAGTAGGCAACATGGGGTTAGTATCTTGCCCAAGAATATTTGGCATGCAGCCTGGAGCAGCCTGGGATTGAACCACCGACCTTCTGGTTAGTGGCTGACCTGCTCTGCCACCTGAGCTACAGCCACCCATTATGAACCAGAATGACCAGAAACCTCTCAGAAACGCAAGGCTGAATGTCTCTGTCTCTCTCTCTCTGTTTCTTTCTTTTGACTGTTTGTTGGCTCTTTGCCAAACAAACCCATGAAAGACATAAAAAGCTCTTTTGTCCTTTTAAAATTTCATTCGTGTGTGCGCACACCTCCTCTTATGTTTGTGTGTATCTCAAGGGAAAAAAAGAAAAAAACAATGGTTGTACAGTCTTGAAGAGTCCCACCCACTCAACTCATGATTCCTCTGATTCTGCTCACTACTGCGCCTTCATCATACTTCACCATTAGTCAAACTGTCAGAGCTGAGACTTTGAAGCAGGATTCAGTGACACACTAAAGACAATAAAAAACCAGGAAAATACAGCTAAATACTGCATCAAGACAGAAGTCAAGTAACATTGTGGAGCGACAAAGGTCTGAGAAGAGTCAAAACACTGAGCTGTTAAAGGAAAATACTCTACAATACAGATGCACTACAGCTCTAAAACTGCTGGTAATTGACAGGAGATGGATTCTGCAGACCTAATGACTTCTGTGTGACTGAATAATAACTCTACCATTACGGTCTCATTAAAAGAAAATAACTAGCATGCCAAAACAAGATACCTCTTCTGTTATTAACTTTATGTCACAAGTATGAGATTTCTAAGCTTTTCAGGTACTTACTCCCTCGCTATAAGTGACCAGTGACCAGCTGCAAGTAACTATGATAACCTGATAAATTTATATCCTGACATACAAAAACTATTGAGCACATAAAAACACAAGGAGAAATCTTCCAAGACTACTTCCCACATATAGCTCAGTGCATGGTGCCCTTCATGTGTACATAGTGTTGAACAAACATATAGATTCCAAAATAAAGCCTTAATGCATTGCAGGAATACCACAGATGCTGAGGTGCCATACTCACAGACAGTCAAATGAACAGGGTCTGTACACTTGCACTCCTACAGCCTCCATATTTGTTTGTTTTTCCCTGAAGGTGCACCACCCGCCCTTGGAGAGCAGTGAAAGTCATGCTGGTGGTGCAGCGCTGAAAGTGTGTCAGAGAGGGGAGGCTCCAGGGCCCGGCCTGGAATCTCCAATCGCCACACAGAGTCCCAGGCATAGGACCAGCCCCGTGCAGAGCAACAGCAAAGCAGAAGAGAGGAGCGTGCAGGCGTCCGCTGGAAACACACTGTCCATCAATACGCTGCTTTAAAACCACGCAGATAGTGTTACGCTTAGAGACATGTGAAGACACGTGTTGGGTAGATGGACTACAACCAAGTAGGGGTCGCTGTCCTGTGAAAATCTTGTATCTCAAAAGTATCATAACTCAAAAACCTGTTTGCTTTTGCCAAGTGACACTGCATTTTGGAGAAATTGAAAGGATTTCAAATGGTTTATTTAAACCTTAAAGTCTCGCTTTATTTGTAAAATAAACTGCTTATTGTTTCCTCTCATGTTTGACCTTCACAGTGCATAATGATAAGTTTGACACTACCAAGCTGACTTCACATTCATCTGCTGAGGCATTAACCTTAATTTGAACTAAATATGTGTACATATTAGCATGACTTTGTTACAGCTTTCATGGCTGATACAAATACACACTTTCAAATGACAACTGCAAAAAAATAAACAGGGAATGCAACATATGTTCTGCTGCTGCAAGAGGCTGGCACACTACATGTTGCACAACAGAAGTGAACTGACATGAAAGAAAAATAAAAGACACGCTATGTGCTCATTTTTATTAGTTTAAACATCTTCCAAAAATCACTCCCCAGATTAGGTGTATTCTAAAGAAACCACATTAAACTTATTAAAACTCAACTTTTCTCCTGCTGGTGTCCGTTCAGTGTGTTTTCATCATTTAACTCAGTAGTTTCTATTGAGGTGAATAAAGGGGAGTGGGATGAATTGTGGAAGTAGACAATGACTTATGCAGACCACATTGCATATAACTATACAGTGGGTACAGGATAAGAGCAATCTAACCAAGACACAGGCAAACTGAGTACTAGTAACAATCCTGTTTCCTTTTTTCTTTCTCTCTACCAAACTGCAGGAGTTGCTGCCCTTCTAGCAGACTACACAACCTCTCTGCTGGAATACAAATGAGTGATTAGGACCCTACATGACAGTGCATTGATCTACTTCGACTCCTGTGCTGATCAAACATGCCCAGCTTGGTGCAGCTGGCATCATAGGATGAAGTCGGTCACAAGCAGGCAAATCATAGATAATAGAAAGCATCTGTATGCATGTCTAGACCATCAATTATGTGGGGTTTGTACACAGGGAATGCAATAAAAGTTGGGGTTTTTTTTGTTTATTTGTCTAAAAAACAAACAGAAAAACAACTGTACAAATGATTCAAATGAGGTAAATAGTTTAATCCTGTAAATATCTAGGTAAACATCTGGGCAGAAACTTTGTATATACTGTGCATAAACACTGTATAAGCCCAGGAAATACCTTAGCATCAACAAACACAGACAAAACAGCTTTTTGTTGTATAGTCCATGGAGTTATATATAGCAATGCCTTTTTGGAGATATGGAGGGGCCCTACACATTATTAGGTACATGGTTTTAATGTCGTGACTCACAGATATCCTGACCTCTAGTAAAGCAGCAACTGTCACTGACTGCTGCTATAAAAGCCTTTTTTTAAAAAAAAAACCAATGGGCTACAAAACATTTGCTATTCCATAAAGAACTGTTAAAATAAAAATTGTACATAATTATTTCACACTCAAGTACAAAAGCACAACAAAAACAGGGTCAGTTATAAAAGCATCTAAAGAGAAAATCAGGTACTTTGCAAGGTATTTCCAGGAAGCCAGGACTGGATGGGATAACTTGAACTTGCTGGGTCTTATTTCTGTAATTAGGCTCTGTGCTCTTTGTAATTCCCCTCACTTGTGTTCGGCAGGATGGCCTGCTCTAGCTGCAGCTCCCTCTCTTTCCTGTGCGCTTTAACAAAGAGTAAGTAGAGCTTCCAAGGACAGTAAGGGGGAGCTTTTGATACGTTTCCTTACAACAGGTTGAATGAGTGCAGAAGATTTTCAAGTTCATTGATATAACAATGATGTGCAAGCACAACATAACAGCTTTTCATTCTGAGACTGATTTATCCTCGGCTTTCCGTGAAGGTGATAACAGACAATCAACACATTCTTTCTTCGTAAATGAACCATGGTAATAACTCGTTGCTGTAAAATATGACTCAATGTTCATTTTTGCACAGAAAAACTCTGAAAACCCCCCCGTATGTAATTATGTACTTCTTAACCACAAGTTAAAATGTAAAAATTAAGTCCCCGTGTAAAGGTATTTGTTTTAGCTGTTTAACAGTGAAGTGTGTTTTTTTCAACAGCTAATGCAAGCTAGTAATTCCTTGTTATAACTTCTATATATACTTGTAATAACAATTTACTGCTTAAATAGTTAATGAGTCATTTCAGTCATTTTTTTAAGCAAACATGCCAAAGACTCACTCTTTCTGGTTCTTCTTATATTTTATTGAGTAAACAATGAATTAATTCTGCACTAATCAATAACAAATCATCTACTTGTAGCCTTCAGACATTATCATGCCTGAAGGCTACATTTTCTTTTTTAACTGTTAAGAATAATTACTTGCGTCAATAAAAGCCACGCTCAAAGGTCTCTTTTATTATTGCAGTTCCTTCTGGGCACCAACAGAGGCAGACAAAGATCACAAGTCAGGAATATTAAAACTGCAAATGCGAATCAATCGGTAAATAAAAGATGTAGAGTTTATGATTTTTCTTTATTTTATTTTATTTTTTATGGAGAAATCTTAACCAGATGTGCTTGAAAAGCCATGTAAGAGGTTAGAACGCAGAAAAATAACCATGATTACAGGACAAGCTGTTCTGATTGTATTTTACTCCAGCCTCAACACCTGTCTGTGCCACTTAAGCCCCTCGGTCTTTCTTAGATCATAGATGAAGCTCTTTGGCATCTCTGTCTAGGACACCCCATGGGAACAAGCTGCTCTGGACACATAGTTTCATAACCCTCAAACTCTGTCTCAGCCCACGACCGCTGGCTCATTGCTTTGACCTTAAATGCCTATTCTATACTTCAATTCTATTGCAGAAGAACTTAAACTGATATGCGGATGTCCCCATCATTTTAACAAATCCCCTTTTCGTCTTCCTTATTTTTATTTGGAAGGTTTATTTTCTTACCAAAATATTACTACAAATTACCAAGATGTTCATTTGATTGTTAGACACTGATAAGTTGTGAAAACTACAATATTTCTTCCGTATTTCTGAATGTCCTTGTCATTTTTAGGTAAAGTAAATTGTCTCTTTCAAAGAGCTCCATCCACATTCAAGACCCATCATCTTTCCAAACATGCCTGTAAGGAGTGTGCATTAACAGTAAGCCTGAGGTTATTTTCTTTTCTCAGCTATCATTACTATGTAAAGTGCCTTAAGGTTCATTATAATTTCTTCTTTACCAAAAACAAGAAAGAAAAATAAAAAAAGGTAAACAGAGTTTTACGACGTTAAAAGCTTTGACCGCAGTCTTTGTCTTTTTGGTCCAATTTATGATTCAATATTTGCTGACTTAAATCCCTTTATTTTCAGCTGTGTAGAAGAACGTTTTTTCAGGAGACTGAGTTCCATTCATGTTTCACCCCTCAGAACAAGAACCTGAAGTGTAGACCCGACCCACAAAGACCCAGTGCGACAACCCACAGAATCCAAAAGGTCTGTTGCCAATGTCCAGGTGCACTGTTTTCACACCCTGATGAATTAATTACATTAGATTAATAGAGTTATTGAATCAGATACTTACTGAGCAATATACAAAGTCCCATTGTAAAGTTTTCATACTCATTCAGTGCCTGAGATGAAAACAAAGAAGATGTTTAATCTAATATGTATAAAATTGTTGATACATGTATGGCTTAAATCTTGTTCTTCTTTATTTTCAGCTTTGTAGGATTTGAAGAAAGCTTTGCTCAAGTCTTTATATTTAAACAGACAGAGATGCACTAACATTGAAACACTTTCAGATGACATGACTGAATTGACAATCTTGTTAGCAATTGCAATTTTTGCCAGAAACCCTTGGGATCCAGCATTCATGCAGGTGTAACTTTGATACATACTTCCACACCAAGATCCCAGATGACAAAAAGCTCGAAGCTCCATCCGCAAAAACCCAATCCCACAACCCACATGACCAAAGGGTCTGCCAATAAAAAGGTTCATAATACCACAGAACACCCCCAATGTCTTTGCTCCAATGGGCCACAGCTGTTTTTGTGGCTTATAATAAGCAGGGGTTTTAATGTTGTGGCTGAAAGATGTATGTATGGCATTAAATGTTAAAAGTGATCATTCTGGCCTAAATTGTTACAGAAACACGTTAATTGAGCAACATACAAAATCTCATTGTAAGGCTGATAAAAAAGCACCACATTTTTTTGTTTGGTTTCTTCTGGCTAGCATCTGCTAACTCCGGGGATCTTTATGTTTAAGACATTTGAATATTTATTCATCCATATGGATTAAATATAAGGTGTTCAAAATCTAGCCTGTTCATTAGAAGGCAAAACTTTCAGCCTCTGTATTGACTGAGGGTGCAAAAAAAAAAGATCCCTCGACTCACAGTTTCTGATATAACACATCCCCTGCTAAATTTATATAGCTTATTTACACTGCATAGAAGACTAGTTTCGCCGCCTGTCTCACATCTATATTAGGCACAAAAAGGTTGGCACGACGTCAGCAGCAGTCTGTGTGCTCTGTCAAACTGATACGCAGACAGCCAGAAAACAAATAGATCTATGAAAGCTAAGATGACATTTTGTCGCACACAAAACTTCAAATTTAGAAACATCTTAAGCAGCTATTAGAAGACATCAGACAACTCGGTAATCAATCAAACTAATTATAACCATTTTGCACAAACATGTCTTATGGCACAATCATCGTGACTATTTATTATGCTGGGTCATCTTCATGTGATAGAAAGGGGAAGTGGGATACCTTCAATCAAAGCCACGGTTCAGACGACTTCACACATTCAGGAGAAAAATGACATAAAGAAAAACAAACTGCAATGATTCAGAAACCGTGCTGATACTTCGCGTACACTTGGAATGGCTGCTGCTGCTGCTGCTGCTGCTACGCCAGCAACAAAAACAACACAGCTCAGATTCAGGCCAAGGATGTATAACAGTGTAATGACATTTCACTAATGAAAAAATTGAAGACATTAGTTTAAAAAATGCAGAACTAGGTTAAAGGCTAAGACTATCCAAGATGACAGTTCTTCCCCTAACAGTTCTTCTAACTGGTGTTTTGATTGAATTTAGAGAAAACCAGACAAACCGCAAATCTGCAACGAAATATCAAGAACGAGAGGAAGGAAAAAAAAAAAAAAACCCCAGTGTCTAGCGAAAGTCTGCAGCAAGAGCTCTGTCCGAACACAGTGGCGTACTGTCCTCTGTATGTCTCGCCCTGACAATGAGGCCATGTATCACCTCCTCTAAACTACGTAACAGAGAGGAGCAGACACAAAAATCATAAACTCTGACACACTCCCGGTAATAGCTACATAATCGTCATCACCATCCTCGTCACAGAGGGGGCATGAAAATGTTATAACTTATGACTTATATTACACCCCAACAGTATTTCACTGTGACTTAAAATCACCCAGTTACAATGAAAAAAATGTGTTATTTTGTTAAACAGTAACACCTGCTAAGGGATCTGTGGTTGTTACACGTTTTCTTACTTAAATCAAATTGCATCAATCACACCAGCTGAGTTTTGAGAAGATTACAGTTCACTGTCAGTCGAAACAAGATGTAACGCAGTTTTTTTTTTTTTTCTAAATGAGAAGGTGTTTAGAAAAACAAATATTAAAATAAAACAAATTTAAGCCCACCTTCCAGATAAGCTAAGTCATCTTATAGCTTTTGCTACATATTTTCCAGCTGCGGTATCATTTTTCACTCTTAGTAAGAGTGAAAATTGTGAGAAAGCAAAAAAGAGCATTTTCTAAAGTTTCTCAATACTGTTTTGACAGGCTACACTGTTGGCAGCAAATCTGTCATTTCATTGCATTAAACACATCTGACTATGACACGTGTTTAAGACATCACACTTGCTGTGCATTACTCCCAGAAAAAGGGTGAAAGGTGAAATCACACCACATAGATCTGACTCAGCTAAATGTTTCTGAGGCCTCAGTGCGTCAAAGCTAAAACTAAGTTAGTAAACGTCAGTACTGCGAGCTGTTTTTTGTTTCTGTTCTGTGTCCTTACAAGAAAGAATTGTTGTCAGGACTTGGAGCACTTGTTCCAGTATTACATGTTCTTAAGTTTTACGACTTCTTAATGGGCCAACAACTTGCTGAAAACTGAATTTTGTGTTGCCTCTTTGGTTGCTGATTTATTTTATTGGTGTAAACAACTTTAGAGCATTTAATATTAACTGTGAGCTTGTAAAGAAGGCTACACTCCTCCACTAAAAGAAACAACAGCTTATCTAACAGTTAATACTTTCTTACACACTTTTGACACTTCAAAGCTGTTAATGCACAAAGTGTAGTGCCATAGTAGACTTATGGCACTTTTTCCACGCATGTTGTTATGCAGTGATACTTTAAAAAAAAAGAAAAGAAAGAGGTAATTCTCGGGGGATTTAAAGAAAAATCCAATAAATAACAATAACTCACCATTCTGCTTTAGGAGCACCTGAATATCAGCCATCAGCACAAGACAGGCTGAGCATCACCAACTCTGACCTGTCTGCTCCTCTGTGAGCTAATATTTGAAGTTGATGTTGACAAGACAACACCCATGTGTTGCATAACTTCATGCAAGCAGGATGACCATAAGGAACGAGGGCTGAAACCCGGGACCAGCTTCAGTAACATCAATGAAGAAGCCCCGCACATTCATGGACTTTGGACAACACTTTAAAAAGTCTGCAGCCTAATTATCACCTTAACCCCACAAACGCTCCAGCGTGAGAAATAACTGTCCACGGCAAAAGAACTGACCTGTTTTTCAAGGGCTGACTCTTCAATTCGTAATACGTTTTAGGCTCCTCTTGAAAATCCTCTCCGACCTCGAAGTCGGGAACTATTCCCGATTCCGACTGCATACTTGCAGATGTCAACTTTTGGAGACGCTAAACCCTCTTTTAAAAAAACAGACGGGTGATATTCGTGCCCCAGTACTCCGCACAGTACCAACCGTCAACGCAAGCCGCCTCTGCCCAGGACCCGGAGCTCTGTAGTCCTTCGCAGCAGCGGCTAAAGTGCAGCTAACGGGCTCCAAGTGAGCCAGCAACTACAACTACCAAGATGCTCCGGGGCTGTAAATGTCAGCACAATTCTGATTGGCTACAGTATCCGAAGGGATTTTTACACCCCCCCCCCCCTTTTTTTCCTTTTTTTTTTTCTTTTGCTCGACCAGTGAAACTGAAATGTCAGAGTTTCATTTCCATAAGCAATATTTATTCAGCAGCGTGGATTTCGTAATAATTGGCTGTAAAGAGTTATTCTGAATTAGTAGCGTCTGCTCCATTGGCCGTGCGTCTTTGGATTCTTAGATTTTGCATTTAAAGCAGTGGTCTGGACATTATGCCTGAATGCACATACATTTAATATTGGTAAAAAAATAAAATAAAATAATGGAGTGCGTTAATTTGCTATCACAATAAAAATGAATTATTTTATATTTTATACCAAATTCTAAATTAAAAAAATAACTGCACTTCTTACATTGCAGATCATTCACAGCCTTTATATTTAGACTTCAAGTCTCGTATTGGCTCATGCAGATATTGCACCCGACTTTAGACCAACCTGAAGACGAGCCTAATGTCTCTGTTTTTTCCCCATTTCCCTGACCGCTCGTCTCCTACTCTCACCCACGCGCTGCTCTCAGCACACCAAGTTTGGTCTCCTCAGTTGAAGTCTTGTCTACCACTTGGGGGCAGTATAGAGCTAGAAAACAGTTTCGTGAGCTCGGGGGGGTGTGGGGGGCACCCTCTATTATAAAATGGAAATTTAGAGGTAGTTCAATATTTGCATTCACCCTCATCCTGTTGAACTGGTTTAAAGTCTGTATTTTACCAATGCAAATAGAATGCAAATATGATTCTGCTGGAAAGCACATACCCGGAGGCTAAAAATAAAGCCTTAAATAAAACGATGATAGCTGAACAGAATGAGAAATGGGATCAGAATGTGTTTTTTTTCTTTCTGTATTTCTGCAATACTATTTCTGAGACACATAGGAGAAGAAAAACTCACATAGAGCCAGCCAAATGACACGATGCAGGAGCTGCAGAGAATCCGATCTACAATATACAGATAAATTACTTTCGATGTGGTACTTGGGTGAATTGAGGTACTGATTACCCAGGCCCCCAACTGCATTAGACCTGTAACATTTGTAGACTACTACAGCCTTTGTAATTACTTCCAGATATATCTTTAAGATATATTTTAAATAAAGTACTTAATGACACAGTAAGGAACAAAGAGTACAAATATTGTTCCATAGTCCAAAATATAATATTCTCTCAAAATGTATTATCAAATCAATTCATTTTGAAAATGATCCTAAGTAGCAAGAGTGATTTATTTTCTATTTTTGAAAAATCATTTCTTAAATACCTATAAGAATATGCTGATTTTGCAAATTATAACACATAAATTAATATTCTTCAGTAAGCCCCATGAAGCAAGAAAATATAAATTTAAGGACCTGAAAATGAGGGGGGGAAAAATCACTGTGTCAAAAGAGTCCAAAATTCTTAGTTTTAATGCCAGTGCAAAAGCCTGCTCACCATCCATCTATCCATCCAGCCATCCATCCATCCATCCATCCATTGTATTACACAAGGGGACCACAGTATGTTGGGTGAAAGGCAGCATGCACCCTGCACAGATCGTCAGTGTCAGCAAATTAGTAAATAAACTTGAATCAGTGCCCTTAGATAGAAAACCAATGTTTGTGTTCCTGTTTTCCACCAGTCATAACCAAAGCAAGTGTTTTATCCGACTGTCAGTGCTATATGTCTTTTTGGCAGAAATGGTTTGCAAATAAATACTTACACACCTCTTAAACTTTTGTGGCAGTTGTGCCTTTAATGATTTTTTTCCATTTTGCAGAAAAATACAGTTTTTTATGGCTTCCCATTTTTCTACTCATAGTGAAAACCAACTTTGCAACTACAAAATATCTGGTCAATTGTTGAAATGAAATGTATTATAAACTGAAAACCTTCACAATTTATAAACTGCTATATTCAGCTGAACTCTTAATCTTCATCTTTATTTAGGTGTGCATAGGTTTTAAAAAAATTCTGCTTTACTTAAATTTGAGTTGAGGACTGATTTGTTAATAATATATGTTTAACATTTAAATATCTGAATATACACATTGTTTTGTAATGCCAATTACATCTTCAAACCCTGGTACTGGGAGAAAATAAAAATACTTTGGTATGAGTTAATTAACAAAACAAACAACAACAAACTTCTTTAAAACAACCCACTGCAAAAATTATCTTGCATCATACTGGCTATGTGCCTTGAGATAAGTGAACACAGGGATAACTATTCAAAGACTAACACACTATTATTTATTCAAGGATGTGCAGATTTGAAAGGCATTGGCAGCCAGTCCAAACATCTCTGCCATATAAAATAACATGAACTGTGGAGTGGAGGTCATCGATAACAGCTCAGGTATGAAAAAACACTCTGTTTTCAGTCACGGCTTTTAACTTGAAGTCTGTCAGCCAGTCATCAGTGACTTGCAACCGTTTGCCAAACAACATCCTGGAATATGAGCCAAAGGTGTCCGGTTGCTCTAGTAAGGATGACTATCAGCTGCTGATCAGCTTGTCTGTTGAAAAACACACCAATCCAAGAGACCAGGCCTCATTTTAGCAGATTAATTACCATAACAAATGTGGGATTAGCCCAAATAATAAACTGAGCACTATTATTTATTATAAGAATGTTTATTTGCGTAGAGAACAGTTTCAGATAGACAAGTAGTAGGTAAAAGCTTGTTTATATGCCACCTTTCAAGATAAATATAACAAAGTGCTTCACAGCATAAATGCTAGAACATAAAACAAAAGTTTAAAAAGATACATAGCTGCTTTTTAAAAGAGTCCACAGTTCAGTGGGAGAGAGTTCCAAAGTCTGTGGGGTACTGCTGCAACAGCTCTATCTCCTTTAGTTCTCAGCCGTATATGAAGCCCAGCTACCAAGCCATGATCAGATGACCTCGAGGACCTGCTGGGAATCTATGGATGTAAAGATTCACTGATGTATGCCAGTGCTTGTCCATGCAACTCTCTAAAAGTCACAAGCAGAATCCTAAAGCAGTCAGGAAGCCAGTGAGACTGAATTATC
Source organism: Etia nguti (assembly GCA_015106755.1). Taxonomy (NCBI): domain Eukaryota; kingdom Metazoa; phylum Chordata; class Actinopteri; order Cichliformes; family Cichlidae; genus Etia; species Etia nguti. The sequence continues at coordinate 27,887 of VUQG01000515.1, forward strand.
AATGGTGTGGCATGTGAGTACTTAGAAGAATTAGTCAGATGCCTCGCAGCGGTATTCTGAATAACCTGCAAACATTCAAAGGAAACTTTGTTAAGACAAACGAACAGCGAATTCCATAAAATCCGGGTGTGACGAACCCTTATTTTCCAAATAAGAGGGGGACACAGTGAAACTCAACTTTGCAATACTTCTTAAGTGATAAAGGCAAGAGCAAACCAGAGATTTAACATGAGCATCCACAGTGAAAAAGTTACCCCAAGGTTCCTGATAGAAGATTTACCAAAAGTGGCAAGGAGAGCATTCACTACTTTAGGCACAAATTGGTCAGGGGCACAAACAAGGGCTTTGGTTTTTTCTTCATTAGGCTGGAGAAAGTTGTCAGCCATCCAACTTTTCATGTAGTCTAAGCACCCGTGCAAGCTCTTAACTTAGAAACATCTTTGTGCATAACATAGATATATAACTGAATGTCATCTGCATAGCATAGAGAAGCAATGTCCTTAACAGTGGTAGAAATATGCTGAAGAAAGCACAGCTATAATAGAAACAGTAAAGACACCAAAACAGAACCTTATAGCTTGGAAGCAGCTACAGTACAGAGAAAGATTAACTTGACAAACTTGAAGACAAGCTCTCCAAAGCAGCCCTCCATACAGTCTCAGAAAGAATATTTTCATTCCCCATCCAAGTGTCAAAATGTTTCTCCCACTGAAAATGTAACGTCCAGATGAACAGAATCAACTTTCTGGAATTTCCTTTCCTGCATGATTGAGCATGCATCAGGAAACCCCCATACAACCATCCAGTATTTCAGTCCGTTACACATAATGTGATTGTCAGCAGTGTCAAAGGTAAAGCTCAGGTCGAACATCAGCAAAACAAAACACTCTCCAGCACATGCATCAAAATAGCATTTGAGAGTATAGAAATAGCTGTTTTGGTTTAATGAGCTTCAAGAAAGTCATAGTTTATCAGGGATGCTGTATTTCTTCAGGACAGCTTTAAGCTGCGTTTTCTAACAGCTTAGAAATAGTTTTATCCTAAATAGAAGTTTAACTGTAAGAAAAATATTGTGACTCCTTATCTGTTAATAAGATTTCATTGATTCTGATCTTAATGTATATCATGATAAAAAAAAATTATGTGCAAAAAGTTGTACCCTCAATGTCTTTATTGAATAACAGAATTGCTGAGTTGTTTTGTAAAACCAGTCAGTTTCAGCATTAAAATCTAGTATTTCTAGTTAATCAGTCCATTAAATTTCTCTTATTATTTATGAAGCTGCTGTCGATGAATTTAAATAAAGCATTTGGCAACTAGCATTTGAGTGGACTTTATGACAGACTGAATAGCAGTTAAACACAGTTAGTTGTGCATAAAATTTGATGGACACCCCTGAAGTAAATATTGTGTTTTTTCATTGTTCAATGAAAATGATGAAGACTGATAACTTGGAGAATACTTCCTATGAGTTTTAATAGGTATTTTGGGGGTTTATTAACTGAATTGCAAAATCTGATTATAAAAGGAGGAGATATGCTAGTTGTTGCGAACAAAAAAAGAAGCTGTCTTAATAAGTATCCCAATCCCTGGAATAAATTAAAACCACAGCTTGCAAATGATGATAGAATAATTTCTAATGAGGGTAACGAGGGTAATGAGGGAAACCTACTCTTTTGTTTATGAGAGCATTTTTCCTGTAAGGATGAGACTCATTGGGCAGATGGTTTTGGGGGATCTTAATGAGATATTTATTCATGTCTGATGTCAGAAATCCAAGAGAATGGGGGTGGGGGTGGGGATACCTCGCTGTGCTGGCAGGCAACGGCATTTACAGCAGAATGCAGTGACATTAGTGTTTTTGGTTTTTTGCTAGGGGTCTAGGGTCAATGAAAAAACAAAACAAAACAAAATAAAACAGAAAACAAACCCAAACCAAACAACAATTTGTTGGTTTATGTCAATGACTTTCTATCTTACTTCCCCTGTGAGAAAACTGAATGCTACATGTGACTTTGGTGCCTGTTTCCTTTGAAAAATTACCAGATGAGACAGAGTAAAGGCAGTAATGAATATTTTAGGGGCATCGTCACTCTGGAACAGAAATGAATAGCACATGTGAAACACACACCAACAATCTGATTGAGCAGTCCTGTGTCTTCTAAGCACTGTACACTTATATTACAAAAAAATAAGCTTCTGTAAATATTTTTAAGACTAAGATCAACTTGTGGTGTATGGAACACCTGTAAGTATATTTGATGTCAAAGTACTGAAATATCAAAACTATCTTTATCAAGAAGTGACACTGAATATAGCAAGTAAAGGGAGAAAAAAATATATCCAGTCCAGTTAAACATATTTATAGTAAATCTATATAAAAAGAATAAATCAAGGTTAAAACATAAATAACTAAAATAGTTACTGGTGAATGGTTTGTGTCAATTTCTTTTGGTGTTTGTTTTGATTTTGTTCATTTTATTGATAATAATATTGATGTATTTGTATCAGTAAAGACTTGCTAGTCGCACTGTATATATATATATATATATATATATATATATATATATATATATATATATATATATATATATATATATATATATATATATTTGATCGATCTCAAGAAGGTGTTGACAATAACTAATGAGAATTCGATCATTTGATAAAATGGGGCCTATCTGAACTTACCGCTGAATGAACAATATACTTCCGCTTGTGAAGACTGTAGAAATTTTGAAGATAACAGTTCGAAGATGTTGATCAGAGTAACGATGAAACCAATCATTTTATTTAAGGGCTGCCACGACAAAATAGAAACACATATGCATCTAGAACACGGTGTGTTTATTAGGGTTTTCGTGATATGAAATCAGGCATAAATTTAAAGGTTGTTGAAGATGCAACAGAAAGCCAGTCTCCCGGTTACTCTTCATTGTTATGGGGATCCAGTGTGAACCAGGCCGGCCGGCATCTGCTGGATGAGAGGGGAGGAGGGGGGCAGAGCAAGGGAGGGAGGGTGGAGATGCTGGGCTTGTTCACATAATAGCCGGCGGGGGAAGGCGTGGTAAGTGTGGCTCGATACAAGGCGTGTGTGTGCGCTACAGTATCCTAGTACCGGAGGATGAACATGGACAGCGACTGCACGGCGGCTCTCCTCCCTGGTAAAAGCGGCCGTGGAGAAAGCTGAACGAAGCTGATCAATATGCAGGGGAAGCCTTACGTTATCAATACCAAAAGCGGGCTATAAGGAGTGCAAAGGTAAGGCGATATGTGGTGCGGTGGGGCAGATTGAACCAGCCTCAATGAGCTGTGAGGAGACAAAAGTAGACTGAGTCATGCTTGCATGTGATGTGAGGAGGGAGCATCAATGAAAATTACAACAGCATGGGTTTGGCTCTCAGCGGCGACTAGTGCGAGTCCTCCGTAAAAGAGGGTGTAGTTCTTTCCCTTTTTTGACACATTAAGCTAATCATGGGGGTCAGGTGGAAACCACCCATGTACAGTAGCCTACAGTAGCACATTCATTGTTCTCCCTGCATAGAGGAAACTGGCCCCGGTGGGCTTGTCTCATTATTGGGTACTGTGGGCCATATAGGCTGCTGCTGATTGTAGAGGATAAGACGATGTGAAATGAGATCGTTAGATGCATGTTTAAGTTTAAAAAAGTAATTTATTGGCCGCTGGACTGAATGAATGTATCATGCAGTAACCTATAGCACAATGATTTAGGGAGTGTGTCTTGGTGAATAAAAAAATCCTGGATGAATCATCATTTTACCCAGAATAACAGCAAATCATGCTTGTCCAAAGCAATTATCGTTATTTGGTTTTCTCATGTATAATTATCTATTCTCCTGTACATGTGCTACAAGGAGAACATTTAGTGTGGATTAACAAGGACAATAGACGGTTTGCTACAGTTGCATTTCAAGTATAAGCTGAGATATCATCCTTGACGCCTCCATGTTACCTTCGAACTTTTTTCTTCTTTTGACTCAAACACTCTGGCTGGAAGATAAGTACATCTAAACTTGACATTGACCTGCAGATGCTATGTCAGAGGTGAAGGAAGAGATGCGTGTATGGGCGTATTTAAAGCTTCAAGCAGTGTAAACAGGAATTGTTGTTGTAATGGTTGTGTCTGTATGACACACATGTCCAGCATGAAGCTTTGTTGCTTTTCCTATTTGCTGAAGAGGAAATCCTGTGTCATTTATCACCAAAGTTGGTGGGGTTTGTCCATTTTGAACAAGTATTTGAAAGGGTAAAAGTGTCATAAGAGGTCTGGTGAAAACCGACCTGTTTTCTCACATCCTTCTAACTTGTTACTCAGTATGAGAGCCTAACGTGGATGAGATGATCTTTTCTGCGTTTAATGCTGCTAAAAATCTCTCAGCACTGAGTTGGCAGCCTTCCATTTAAGAATCATAGCCTCCTGAGACATCCTGAGAAATGTGCTAAAGACAAAGTGGGAGAGATCTATTTTTGGATGGGCCTTAATCTTATATTGATATGCTTAACACAGATGGACCAAATTTGATAGATGTAATATAGTAAAGTATAGAGCAGCAAAATGATACAGGTCAGCAGGTGAGTCTATGGGACTTAGTTTGTCCTGTGAATAAGTACAGATGGATTAATAGATTTACAAACAAAAAAATCTTCTCATCCTTGGCATACTGTACCATTAATTTAAGATAAAGGTAACAAAACACAGCCTGACTGCATCTCATCCAACGTTGCTGTTATATGGTGATCTTCAAAAGGTTACATATACTTTTTTATCCAGATCATTGAAAGTTGGTCATGTTCCATTTTCTCCACTCATGCATGTCTGTGCCTCTGTGCCACATTCCTGTGCTCTGCAGAAAGTCACTGCAGTAGTTTGCAAAAGAAAAGCTCTGCAGTTTGAGATATCAGTGTTTTCAGTGGGGACAGCCTCAAACGAGGGAAAATATAGGAAATCTCACAAATGTTCACTGCTCACAAGCTAGTCTTTGCTTTTTCGGACAGTCTGTTATGATCTGTCTTAAACACAGAACTGAATTTCTGCATTCAGATAGTTTTGATGATATCTGAAACCTGAGTTTGCAAACTATGATTAGTAAAAGTGTAGAGCTTTTCAAACCTTGTGACAAACAAATGAATTTACAAGATAAAGGGCACAAACTAAAAACACTATCTCAAAATGGTAATATTGCTTCGTTATCTTCATTTGACATTTACAAAGCAAGATATTTCAACAGACACTTGACAGATTGCATTTAAATGTCGGGTTTCTAATTATTTTGGTGGCCTTCTGATCTTTCCTCTGACACCTACATAAAGTAACAAGCTCAGATTTTAAACTAGAAATATCCACACTCTTTTATTTCTAATCAAGCTCTTTTGATGTCTCTTGTCTATGTCTGTGTGTCCCTGTAGTGCTTTATTGCACTAATTCTGGTGAAATATTATATACCAATATGTACCATTTCTGGATTACTTTATGATCTAAATGGCCTTATGTATGTATAGAAAAATAATTTTGCTTATACTCGAATATAACACTGATATTAGACCAGGAAGACAAATGAGATAATGCAGATTCTTAAGCCTAAGTAAGTTTAACTAAAGCCTAAGTAGTGATACAGATGGCACTATGTTTCTGTCCTAGTGTTTATTAGATCGACTGGTGCAGACATTCATACACCTACTAATATGAGTTGTTCACTTTGCTCCAGCTGTTTTTTTTTTTTCATTTATTAGCAAATACATGCAAAATAGCATTACATATGTATTTATATATACGACTTTCTGATCTACTTGTTTTGTATCGGTTAGTAAATCTGACTATGGTACCTACTAGGCATTGGCTTATGGGATGGTGTTTATTTAGCCGACCCTTTTAGTTCAGCTGCAAAGAGCTTCCAAGACGACTTGTACACTTATAGTTTTGTTAAAATTCAACAAAAATATGTTTAATGCAGACGTATTAAAATGTTCAGTGACTGTTGTGGGGGTTTCAGTTATGATTTCAAGCACATCGAGCTAGGTTTCAGTTATATTTTACCCATGCACCATCAATTGAAATGCAAATACTGTCTCCTTTTGAAATTATATAGCTTTTCTTCTTTTTAGTAGACACAGTCCTAATTACTCAAAATCAGTTCTTGCAATAGGAGATGGAACAAAATTTCAAGCACTTTGAGCTCGACAGAGCTTATGAGAGGACAGGATCCTAAATTAAGATTATCCTGGATGTTTAGTATGTTAGTTAGCTTTTCTGCTGGCAGCTTTACCCTGCTGCAAAGAATGCTGCTACTTGTAAGAATGCCAAAATATATATATATCACAGTCTCCTTCTGTAGACGTCCTTTATGGGTTGGAAATAGAAATTTGTGCTGCATGATGACATCATTCACATGAATCTCTCCCCTGTGATGCAGCCCGTCCTTGTTGTATCAAAGACATGCTGTGTCATAAAAAATAAAATAGATATTTATCCCAGGTTTTAATAGATCCATAATATCATGAGCCCCATTGTGTTCTTGAATTTCCCAGATATCACAAACAGCCAGACAGGTTCTCTTTGTGAGAAGACGTACACAGATACCATTTGACCACTGACAGCATGAGTCACGGTGAGATATCAGATGAGGAGATAATCCTTTGCTGTATGCTTCAGCCCACTGCCTCTATAACCAGAGTTCACTGCTCTGTGCTTGGACTTCCTTTTTTTTTTGACTGATATAAGTACTCATTAAAAATCCTTTCAGGTTGGTTTCTTTAGGAGAGTTCAGAGAATACTAAAACAAATGATTCCGGTGATGTATTTTTAATCATTTAATTTATCCATTTGTATTTCAGACAGTCTCTAAAGTCATCAAGGGTCATCAACAAGAGTACTTCACAGATTTGGCAGTGAGCTAAAGGAGCCCTGAGTAAAGACAAGAAGTGGGCTACAGATGTTTGGTCACTTCTATCGAACTCCACCCCCCCCATTTTCTTCCCTTTCAGACTTGTAATCTTCAGTCCCAGACGATGCTGATTCAAGTCACATCAGTGGAAGACATTTATCCGACTTCACACACAGCTCTCTAGAGCCATAATAGGCTTTACTTTTTTTCCTATATATGCCATAGCATTCCTTAAGTCCTGTAAATGGAGATTATGTGTAAAGTCAGTAGAGTTCTCCTTTGTTCACAAACATCAGCTGCAGCTGCAGAAAATGATCTGATAATCGTACATCGTCATAGCATTACAGAGGAACTGTAAGATCTCTTGAATTCAAAACACTGAAGTTAGTGCGTTTCCCTTTGCTGCTACATTGTATTGGATGTCACATCCTGTTTGTAGCCACTTGAATTCACAGGCAGATTTCATTTTTGTTTCTTTAGGCCTCATGTGTCTGTACCTGTACCTAGTATTTTGGAGTTCATAAGTTTTTTCCCTATGTTTACATGAAGTAAAGTAGTTTGGAAAAAATGCACATAGTATAATGATTTCTGTCATTTTACAATTGTACCAGGTGGCTTCATGTAAACACAGACAGTTGTGTGTGATACCAGCCTTCATCAATAATGCATGAAGACAGGAAACTAAGATAAGATGGGCTGGAGTCTGGACATGACATTTAACCAGTGTGATGTATTAAATACTGACAGCCAGTTTACTCAAGAGACAGAGAAATTCTCCTGCTGGTTTTGTAAAACTTTCAAGCTTGACATTTTCGCTGTTGAGTATATAAGACAAAAATTAACAGCATTTATTTCAGTTTCTCATTACCAGAAGGAGCTACATCTCATCATCTGTATGTCTTGTTGCAACATACATGGGTAGTCTTTGTTAACAGTTGGAGCAGTATATAAGAAGGAGGCCACATCTGCACCTTCTCCAAGTCTCCACTGGGACATTTCATTGTAGCACACATACATCTGAAAAGCTGCCTATATACCAACCTCAGGCTCCCAGACTAAAGCAAAACCTGCAGCCTGCGGCACAATGCTCAGCCAGTGCCTGTCCAGTCTCTAGAGAGAAAAACAAAAAGACTGACAGTTCTTTGATGTCTGTCTGCCATGCCTATTTTTACACGACGGTTCAATGCTTGTCTTGGCACCACGGGGTTCAAGGTTCCCCTTTTATTTGATTTTATTTGCTGAATGGGTTACGTTTGATTGACCTGATAGAGCTGTCTGCTGGCTCATAATAACGTATACATTACAGAATGAAATGTCAGATGAAGGTTTGCGCATATAGTTATTTCATAACCATTGGTTTTAAATCACAATCCTCGCTGTACCTCAGTTGTGTTCGAATCTCTGGAAAACTGAAGGGTTATTCGGGATTGCTGGGTCGGATTTAAATAACAGTTCTTGTACTGATTACAGCTTTCAGATGATTAATGGTGTAGATTCCTAAAAATAATCAATCCTCCACCCAGTCACTTCATTTATATTCCATAATAAGTGTATGCCATCCCAACTGAATTTGACTCTCAGCTGCTCATCTAATAACCGCTCATAAAAATTCCTCAGTGAAGCATGGCTGTTTAAGAAGCTGTTTTCTACTTATAAACTTCTTCACATTAAACTATGATAATTCTTGCACCCTCTAGTGGTCAGTTCCTTTACTGTACATGTCAGCATACAGTAATGTCATGCTTATTACAAAGTGCGTGACCCCCCCAGTATGATATAGCCACAACTTAATCAAGCTTCGATCAATGCACTAATCCCCTCATGGCTGTCATAAGCTGCACACTCCAAATTAATTGGATTTATTGAATGTGCACTTTTACTTCAAGCCATGAAAGACGATTTATGAAAGTCACATTATTCAGAGGCTGGAATTGGCAAAGCAGTCTTTAAAAGACTAATTTAATGAAGTGACAAGGTGTATGCTTCTCATTCAGAAATCAGGGCAATTTTTTGGGTGCTATGAGAAAAAAGCATGCACAGGAACAAGAATATGTAAAGTAGTATCTGACACTTTAGGGGAATTTCTCCTGCTTCTATTGGCAGATAACATCTCTCAGTTGCAATGTAGTGGAGAAGGATGCAGGAGAAACCTGATAACTAGATTCAAGTCCCTTCGGGCAACAGACACACTGCTGAAATAACAATAATATAAAAGTGAATTAGTCTGACTTAACAGACAATATAGACGTGGTTAACCGTTTATAGTTCTTGTGTGACCCATTTTGTTCGTATTAAGAACCAGAGCGTACTAAACTGTGGTCAGCCATCTGACTCAGCCTTCCTCCCTTAGGTCAGCTGTTGATTTCGCACTCTATAAGCCCACAGTAGAGGCCTGGCTCCTCACTCAAATAATCTATGGAACAAGTTGCTGTTTAGACCTGATGATCTGCTGCTGATGCTCAGTCAGAGCCAACAATTTCATGGTCTGGATCCACGAGAAGAAACGTATTAAAGATGATATCTAGTCAGGGATGCATCCACACCTGCACTCTCCCTGGAGAGGTTTACCAGGTACAGCAGCTGCGTGTTTTGCTACAAATGTTAGAAGTTGCGATCAGCCTCATTCTGTCAAACAAGGAGGCTGTTGGATCTATCTAGTGTACCTTTTTCAGTTTCTGAGGAGGTTTTTTGAAAAACTGGTTAACCTCAATCTGTCATTTTTGTGTTGTTTTTAATTTATTAAATGTACAGTGCTTTCAGTGTTTCCTGGTAGGTCAGTCTAGCTTTATCTTTACAAAAAGGGATTTTCTTTTGAAGCACAAAAATGCTCTTAAGTCAAAATATGATATGAAGTTGAATTAGTTTTCCTGTGATTTGCTATGAACATATTTCTGCTGTTTGGAACTTAATTTTATTCTTTTGGCAAAAAGGTAGAAAATTAATTATAGTGGAAAAATAAGTCATTTTTTTATTTGCTGTCAAGATGGTTAAAAAAAATGTAATTAGATTTCATTAGAAATCTTTATAACTATCCAAGAATGTATCAAACCATCATTCAGAGAAAATGCCCTGTAGGAGTTTTATTCTAATATATATTGTATTTAGGAGTTATTTTAGTGTTGTATAAGCTTGACGTAAAGAAGTAATGTGTGATATTTTGTAAATTTTCTGTGCAAAATCTGAACCTGCAAAGTTGCAAAGTAATTATATAACAGAATGCAGTGAAGCACAAACTACATTTGATCTTGGTAAGTGGCACGAAGCAACAAGAAATAAAAAAATACTCATAAAATGATTTTGTTGGAAAAGCTGTACGACTAAAAGCTAAATGTGAAAGGTTCCAAATGTAGGGACTTCAAATCCCTCCTTTGGTTACTATGGCAACAAATCCTTGACACAATGGTTTTATTGTAACAAATAACGTCAATGTCATGTTTTTCTTTTTTTCTCCCTTGAGACGGATCATTGTGCTTACTACCTTGGCTTTTGCTCACTTTGTTTTTTGTAAATACTTTAACTGTTAAATGTCAGATGCCATCGTGGCAAAAAAATTCTACTAACACATGAATATCTCGATATAATTGTCTCTTGTGTTTATGAAAAGCTTGCAATCTTTCACAGACCTTGAACTTCCTCTTTTATTTCCCCTACAGATGACTGAGGGCAAACTGTGCCAAGTGCACTTATTGGATGACAGGAAGCTAGAGCTGCTGGTTCAGGTACAAAAAACTAAAATCAATAGTTTTTGTAATAATTAAAATGGATCCAATAATTCTGTGATATTTATGCATAATGTTAAAAGGGCTTTGGGTAATCATGTACACTTACTGCAGTTCCTATTAGCTCACTGGAGTGCTTCATCATCTTAACGTAGTGAGTAGAAGCTGAACATAATGAAGCATTTATCAGCTGAAAAGCTGGATATTTTTCTCCTAAGCTTGTGAAGCTAAAAATTGAAATAGTGTTGAAGGGAATGACAAGTGGACTTATATAGTAAAGTGGCCCAAAAGAGTCACAACTGTCAACTAAAGTTTTCCTTAAAAAGTAATGACATATCAAAGGTGTGTTCACAGCTTTTTTTTCCCGCTGCCCTCAAGTGGACAAACTCTAATTTACTGCATGTTCCCTGAGCAGCTGGACTCACTCTTTAGCTAAATAGCCTAGGTGTCTGTACTGTGAAAACATCCAGGGCATAGTAAATGCAGGGTTCCTCAGGTTTGTGGTTTGATCCCCAGGTCTGCATGTCGGTGTCCTTGGACAAGATACTGGACTGTTCATAATATGTGAAAGTGTGTGTAAACCACTATGAGTGGTCATTAAGACCAAGAAGGTGCCATATAAATGCAGTCTATTTACCATACAATAGTATATTGTCTCATCAGTGCTATACTGTTCTCTGTGCACCCATTTCCAACAGACTTTTCAATTAATTAAGTGTATCTTTGACACACTGGCTTTTTAAAAAATTGTGTACAATTTTGATTAAAGTAGTTGTTTATATCTACGTCTTCCTTCTCAGCCGAAGCTTCTGTCTTATGAACTCCTTGACTTGGTTTCCTCCCACTTCAACCTCAAAGAGAAGGAATTTTTTGGTCTGGCCTTTTTTGATGACAAGTATGTAAAATGCAGTGGTTTTTTTTTTTCCAGTGATATGGATATTTTTACATGTGTGGAAGTGCATGTTGGCAGACGAGTACAAAGGGCAGCTTTCTGATGTTACAGTTTGTTTACTTTTGCAGTGGCCAGTGTAAGTGGTTGCAGATGGACCGCAGAGTCCTTGATCACGACTTTTCAAAGAAGCCCGGGCCCATTGCCCTGAATTTCTTGGTCAGGTAAGAAATTATTGTTTCATGCAGAACCCAGGTTCTCCAGCAGGGTGCAGTACTTTGTTGACGTTGAGTTTTATAGTTTATCTGTCAAAAAACTATCCAGAGATGTTTAAAGAATTCATTTCTGATCATTCTGATGGTATAAATCAGTGTTTGGAAAGTCTTTGACTGTCTTTTATGGGAGTTTTTTGTGTGTTTTTCACCCAAACCTAGTTTTAATCTTAATGTGTGTATGTATTTGATTTCACCCTTCATAGGTTTTATGTGGAAAACATAACACAACTTAAAGATATCATAACAGTGGAGTTATTTTACCTGAATGCCAAATCTGCTGTCTACAGTGTAAGTGTTTTCTCTTATTTTTACTTGATTTTGAAACAATGCAAAATGATCCTGCTATACCAGGTTTTGTTTTTTTCATCACAGCTTGTGATGATTCATTGTCTCTGGACCCTCAGCTCAGCAGACAATGGCTGCAGGGCACACTTTTCGTACTCTGCTAGCTGGAATGTAAAACAGACAGCGTAAGAAAATAGAATAAGGCAAGGGTTGATTTGGAGAATAAGCAGAGGTTACAGCAGGGCAACGCAGGGCAGATTCTAGGTTTGGATCTGGAAAGCTTTCTCTCCACAGGCTTCCACTTCTGCATCATATTTATTTTTTATTTTGTTTGTCTATTATGTCTCTCAGGGGATTATTGAAGTGGAAAGTGATAACGTCTTCAAATTAGCTGCAAATGCCTTGCAGGTTAGTGCTTTTAATAGCCTCGTAAACATGCATTAATTGCCACATCTAAAAGCATGCCATCTAATAAGATATATATTCTGTTCATCACCAGGAGGCTAAAGGAGACTATACAAGGTAAGAGCATCATCATCAGCTGGTTAAGAAGTATTTAACAGCAGCAGGAGGAGTTAATAGTAAGCTCTTAGCGAAGACATTCAATAGGTCACTTGTTTCTCCAGTGCAGACAACAAAAATCAATAGCAGTGTTATGTGAGGCTCACCACATAGTGCTGAGCAGCTAGCACCAGGCAACTAATGAATCTCAGAGTGCTGATAGAAGCTAAGTATTGCAGAGTAGATACACCTTTACAATATACACAGTAACGGATAGCTGTGTTTAACTGTAGTGGCTTTTGATATTATACTTGTTGCTTTCAGAGGTAATAGTGCATGTTATTGTGCATGTTGGCACTGGTTTTGGTCAGCTGATGAAGTATGACGGTGTAGAAATATTTCTTCATTTCAGTATGTTCTTTATTATAGTTGCTGCTAAGGCCACAGCTGTCACTGAGGACACAGTGGTTATATGTTCACTATTTCCTCTGGGATTTAGGGTGGTTTAATTTTTAGGGCAAATTTCATACTCACCTTAAAATCTTGACATGGTGAGTATTTTCTAGATTGATCCCAATATATTTAGAGTAATTTTGAAATTTTTGCATTGTAGATTAAAGCAAATTATAAATATAAATATCACACAAAAAAAACACCAACGTCTTCAGATCCTGTACTAGAATAAAAGTGATACAGTGAGAGATGTACTACTTATGTCAAGATTTTTAAATCAACTTCCAAAACAGTTACATTTTTCTTCTTTTCTGTTTTAGTGATGAAAACACTCGAGCTGATTTGAAGAAACTACCTACTCTTCCCACCAAAGTACTCAAGGAACACCCATCTCTTGCATACTGGTATGCCTACAGGAAATCATGTTTTTACATTCAGCAACAAAGTGCATAAAGCCCGTAAACAGAGAAAACGCTTTAAAATAGTAGTATAATCTTAAAAGGGAACTTGTGCTAATTCCCAGCTTCACATTGGTCATTTTTGGACTCTACCTTTGCATGATTCTTATCTATATTATACTGGGCCTATATGGACACTACTGGGTCATCCTTTTGTCCGAAAAAATCAATTTTAGCTCCTCTCTGTTTAAGGCCATCTTTCCTTTAAGCAAGCTTTCTTCTGATTGGCTACACCTGACAAACAAAAGAACAGCAGTTGGGCGGGGCTTCAGTGTTCTCAGCCAGAGCTGTGTGCCTGAAATGACCATATTACGGATATCCGCTGTAACTGATGTCATATAGAGCCACAGCCAATATATATATAGTATATATGCCAACACTGTTATATATAAGCATCCACTACGGAACATGATAATAAGCATAATAGTTCTACTTTAATTAAATTGAATGTGTAAAGAAACATGTAGAATACTCATCTTTTAACAATCAGTTGATCAATTAAATTAAAACAATGTGTTTACACCTTTAATTTATCTGTCCCCGGCTAACTATATTGCCTTCTTATTTATACAACATTACAGCGAGGATCGAGTTATTGAATATTATAAGCAGCTGAAAGGTGTTTCCCGAGGACAGGCCATTGTGCAGTAAGTAATGAAATTGTGTTGCTACATGAGTAAGAGGAAGACAGTGAATCTTTTTAGGCTTTAAATTCATTAATCTTACTCTCACCTCAATTAGCCCTCCCCCCATCCCTTTCCCTCTCTGGCACGCCTTTTCTCATCATCTGATAGAAATCAATAGCTCCCCTTCAGTTGTAGCGAGATCACACTGATTCACTAAACAGAGATCAGATTCCCACATTTGAGATGTTCAAAAGCAGCTGGAAGTTTGAATAAATGTTTTTTGTTCCAGGTATTTGACGTTGGTGGAATCACTGCCAACGTATGGCGTCCATTATTATGAGGTTAAGGTAGGCCTTTTTGTGATTAATATGACATGACAGCTGTTGCACCTGGAACTGTGTCAACCATAGGAGTTCTGTTCTTGCCTTACAGGATAAACAGGGGATCCCATGGTGGCTTGGAATCAGCTATAAGGGCATTGGCCAGTATGATCTCCAAGATAAATTAAAACCTCGGAAGGTAAACACTCCCTGGAGCTCGATCTTTAAAATGGCTGCTGCTGCTTCTCTGCTCCACTAATCTGACTGTGAACATGATAGCACAAGGCATGTTTAAGGACTGCTGCTGTTGCACACAGTGGGTTAATTCACGCATCATCTGTTTCACTCGAGCAAAAGGCTGAGCTTCAGTTGCGCCAGACAAGGCTAGACTTGAAAAAAAAAAAAAGAGCAAACAATCAGTGTAGATGAGGCTGTCACTTATCCCTAATGAGGTTAGTGAGTTTTGAATAACTCTCTGGAGAATCATGGAGACAGTGCAAACTTGCTTTTCCCGTTTCATTGGTGTTGTTTTAGCTTGTGGGTTGACAGGAGAAACACCCATATGAGTGATTTGTCAGCTATGTCTTCCACTAGGTGACTTCAGTACATCCCAGTGCAACGGGGTGCAGGCATGCACCAAACTGCTATTACGAGAGAATGTGAAGGTTCAGTGCAATTTGCATTAAATCACTAGCAATGCCTTCCTGTTAAACCTCTGTATCACTCAACATGATGCAATTCACCGCTGCTTGATGCATTGCAAAACTGTGCAAGCTGACAGCTGCAGGGTGTGCTTTCGAGAGGGAAAGAGGGTGTCAGCTGGTGATGTCAAAGAAAGAAGGGGTTGGATTTGGGCGTTAACCTGCATGTTCTGAGAATACCTGAGGAGACAAGTCAGGAGCTGACAGGAAGACAGTACAAACTATGTTTTTGTATTGACAGCAAAGCCAGGGAAGACTTAGTAACTTTACACACAGGACGTGTGAGGATCTATTATTCTGGTAAGACTAAATACTACACTTCTTTGTCTTGTCAGCTTTGAAAGTAATACCGCAGGGTGTATTCTATCTATGTATTTTATGACTTAAATATTTATCACCCTTTGAAATTATTTGGTTTAAGCAAACCTGAGCGGAGAAAACTCTGTGTAAGCTTTTGTTTGCGTCTCATTCGGATCTTGTCCAGACGTACAGTGAGTCAGAAACCTAAATGGATTGATCATATTAAGCTGTTGTCAGTGAGCACCTGGGTGATAGGGGGATGGAAATGATGAGTGTTTATATGACGACCCCTTATGGTATTCTTCTCTCTCCAACACCTGCATTATTGCAGACTTTGCATGCCAGGTAGACAAGATTTTAATCACAGTTCATGTTGCAGTCTGGCTTTTTAATAACTGTGGGTGAAACAGACTCGAGAAAACACCTGCTCAACACCGCTCAACATAGTTTTTTTTGATATTAGTCATGATGATCATGGTTATAGTGTACTAGGTGTTTTTAGAAAAAAAAACCCAGAAAGAATTTATTTATATGAAGGTACAACTAGACACATTTTAAGCCATTACTCTGTGCATTATCCAAACATTCAAGGTGCTATATTTCAGAGTGTGAACAACACATATGCTTTTCTCTCATTGGGAATTGTTTTTTGCTGTGTTTTTACCACCAGCTGTACCAGTGGAAGCAGCTGGAAAACTTGTATTTCCGTGAGAAAAAGTTTGCAGTAGAAGTTAATGATCCACACAGGTGAGCAGCGGGGAGATCCTAGTGTAGAGATGCATGTTCTCATTCTTACAATGACTGTTTTTACAAGTCGATTATTATGTTGTTTTCATTCTTGTTTAGTTTCTAACACTGATGTCGTCCATCTTTAGAACATGTGTCTAAAGAAATCATCATTTTCACTGCAACTTTTAGTTTAACTATGATTTTAAGAAAAGCGTCATATTTTCGGTGGTTTGTTTAGGAGAGCAGTAACCAAACGAACCTTTGGGCAGACGGGGCTACTCATCCACACGTGGTATGCAAGCCATTCTTTAATCAAGACCATTTGGGTCATGGCTATTAGTCAGCACCAGTTCTACTTGGACAGAAAGCAAAGCAAAGTAAGTGTCAGTTATGAGTCACTGCACATTTTTATTGCTCTTTGTTTTACATTGTTTTCTTCATTCTTGTAGGCTAAACTTGGAACAACAAGAAGTTTGGAGGAAATTGCTATGGACCTCACAGAGCATGGAGGGGCGAAAATAAACAGACTGGGTGATGTGGGCCTTAAGAATAACTTCATAACAGCCAGCAATGGGAGTCTGGTATCTACAGGTTGGTTATAATTATTTTATATAAGAAAGCAAATTTCTGTGTAACTTGTTTGTATGGTTTTACATGTAAAACTGTTACTTCAGATCAGATTTACCCTCACAAAGAGCTAAGGTAATCTAGAGTATAAGTATGAGAATTCAAAAGAGAAGGTGACACGTGAAGGAGTCACACAGTACACATGCCATGGGTGTGATTTTTATATTAATGGGTGTGGTAGGCTGTGTTGGCAATTTCAGTTAGAATTCTGTCTTTCCAGGTTCAGCAGACTCTGAAATGAGTGAAGAACAAAAGAAGGAAAAACTAACTGAACTAAGAAAAAAGGAACAGGAGATTCAAGATATTTTGGCAAAGAAAACAAAAGAGCTGAAGAAGATCTGCCTGAGAGAGGCGGTGAGAAATCATTTTGTGCTACAGTTATGTCGGTCTATTTTTTTCTCAACCCCACATTCAGTGTGTGGAACTCCCTTTAATAAACTGCTGCTCTGCCGCTGGTAGATTGATTGTTTCTGTTGTTGCAATCACCTCATCTAAGTGTCCAGAGGATTTGTTGTTTTGTGCTTTCAGGAGCTTACCGGCAAGCTGCCAAAAGAGTATCCCCTTTCTTCAGGTGAAAGACCACCACAGGTCAGACGGCGGGTTGGCACTGCTTTCAAGTTAGATGACCTTTTCCCCTACAATGAGGTACGTATTTAACTGCATTTTAAAGTATAAACAATTGGATGTATCTTTTTTTAACGTTGTACAATGAAATTGTTTCACTTTTAGATTTCTAAAAATGTCAGCAAATTGCACAAAAAGATCACACCAATATTAATTGAGCAAGGAATGCAGCTAAAGTGTGATGGAGCTTAAGCTTTTCCTTATAGCTCAGTATTACAAACCCAACCGTGTGTTACACGTTGCAGTGGGTGGCACTGTTGTTGTTGTGCTGCAAATACTTGATATAATATAAAATCTAAAGCTAAAAACAATGACTTTGTGTCACTATTATGAGCCAGCCTAGTAACACACAGATACGCTATTTTAGTCTATTCTATTATTTTTTTAAATGTAACTATAATAAGGAAAACACAGAATATTACCAGTCAGAGCATTACACCTGCAGCGTTTTTTTAAATAATAATTTTAATTAGGTCGACCTGATATGAAACTCTAATTAGATCTATTCTGTAACATGTTCATTGAGCACATTTATCAAATGGCAGTGATTTCTAATTTACTTACATGTACCTGCTGAATATCTGAATACTTGCTCTCTATTTTTATCTCTGCTTATCAGCTACGTTTTCTGATTTATGCAGGATCCCATCCTGAGAAACCTGGAGAGCAGATTTGCCCTTCAGCAGAAGATTGTGGAGGCGGCTAAGAAGCTTGCAAATGAACCAGAACTGTGCAAAACTGTTAAGAAGAAAAGGAGGAGAAACTGTTTGGATGCTATGCAGAAACTGCAACAGATAGAGGATGAGATGAACCAGTACAGAATCAAGAAGGGGAAAAAGCCCACACAACGGGCCTCAGTGATCATTACAGGTACGCTAGAAGATATTTGTTACTGAATGTGTTAGATCAAGTCACAGTAAGCACAAAGTTGTTTTCTTTTCCTGCAGATGAACTCGCTCGTTCAAACTGCAGCTCTCTGTCTAGTCTCCCACTGGATGACGGTGAGTCAGACATTCTACAACACAGGTGATGCTTTCTTATTATGACCAAACCCAGAAAAGGAGTGTCATTTTTTGTCACTGTGTTTGTAATTAGATGATTCAGACAGTGTCAGTCAAAGGCCACGCTCACGGTCAGTCCAGGGTTCCCCTCAACTAAGTCCAATGCGATCACTGGGAGCAGAATTTGATTTGGAGAGACAGGCATCTCCACGGGATAATCACCACAACAAGAACCACAACAGGTTGGGATTTTCTGTTCAAACTGTTTATTGCTTGTGTGAGTCCTAGAGTGGAATCTAATTTGTTTTACAACCTTATATTTAATTTAAAGCTGTTTTCAGAATGAGCAGATGACATCATGCATTGGCAGAGCCCATAGTATTTGTTGTGTCATGTTTGCCTCATTCCTTTCCTCACATTTTTTTTGCTTCCTTTTTTTTAAAAATCCTGTTTTGATACTGCACCCATTTAGATTAGCTGTTGATGGCCAGGAGGCTTCCAATTACTACCAGAATCCAAGAGAGGTCTCCTCCACCCACAGTAGTCCCTATAAAACCCTTCCCAGACCTCCTAGAGATCCTCGCAGCATGCCTCCCACCCCGGTTATGACCCGCAATGCCTACAGCAGCAGCCAGCTCAGGTGTGATCTTTGTTCCCCTGCCCTTCCAAGCCAGTGCTTATCCTTCTTTATTTTATTTTATCAAGGCCTTGCTTCTCTTAATACCCTAACCTTTTACCATGCTTTCACATAAAATCTTAACTTTTATTTTAACACCTAAATCCAAAAATAATATCCCATAACTTAATCACGATCTTCTCAAAGACACTTTGAAATTGGTGTCATTTTCCTAGGTTGGAGGGATCTCCTCATTGCTTCAGGCATCGCAGTGGAAGTCTGGAGTCTCAGCCTCGGCTGAGAAAAGACAGAGATTCAGAGAAGCCCGTTTTTATCTTGTCACCAGCCCACCGCAGCAACAGCACAGAGGTATTAGAAGATTGCTCCTCTTACACAAGCCAGTCAAGTCTGGACTACTGCGGGGCTGCCAACTCCCACTACAGTACACTGGACTCCCGTACTTCAACCATGCATCGTCTTCATAGAAAAGTAGAAGTGTATGGTAATACTGGGAGCATGCCAAACTTGGTCCAGCACCATTCTGGTTGTAGTTATTCATGTGAGGCCTCGCCACACTATGCACCCAGTGCCTACTATGTTGCCGGCTACCCCTGTCCGGACATGGAGCCTTATGCTAATGGTGCCTATGTATATGAGAATGAAGTCGAAGGCCACTACAACGTCAACCCATCCTACCAAATGAATGGGTATCACGGACATGACAGATTCAGGCACTACAGCAGTGATGGGGCAGATAATCTTTCTCAGAATCCATACGCAACAGTGAGGCCACCACGGACCAGAGAGGGGCCTAGAAATGAGCTCTTGGCCAAGAACATGCAGAAGGCCCTGGTTGCAGAGCACCTGAGAGGCTGGTACCACCGAAACAGAGGCCACAGGGAAGGAGGGAGGGGATTACTGGCTGGATATGACTTTGACAGTGGCTCTCAGCTCAGCTTGGGATATCAGACCATGCCAGCGGCCTTCAGCCACTCGAGCCGAACCACCTCTTTCTCTTCAGGTACAGTCAAACGCATTAGCGTGAGGGGAACTTTCAATGATAAAATAAAAATGGTTTTCAATGTTTCTAATTTAGGGATACATTAGGCTGCTGTTCAGGTTTAATAACATGAAAAAAATCATAATTACAAGTTAATTGGTCATGTTCTGTAGTGTCACTGATGTTAGGATGTGTAGGGTGCTTTCCTACTCACAGGATTTTTATTTATGTGTTGTTTATGTTTATTTGAGGGGTTTCATTTAGTGTATAAAGGGTTTTCTAGGCTGCCATGTGAGAAATAGACCCAGTTTGTGGGTTTAAAGATATACATTTATAAACTCACAAAGTAGTAAGTATCACATAGTATTTTGTGTGAGAGAAATACTTTAGTTTTTGAGACTTTTAAGACATTGTGAACCCCCCCCCCCAAAAACAAAAACCTAAATAAATTGCACAATGCATTTAAAAAAAAAAATGCTGGATGTAGCAAACTTGATACAAATTAAAACTGCATACGCAAATTCATTTTTAAATTGCTTTTACCTGTCAGAATGTTCAATAAGCACAATTTAAAAAAATAGAATTTTATGGAAATTATTTCATGGCTCAAGCTTTAATTAAAGTGAAGTCACCTGTCAAAAAATACTTAAAAAGCATAAAATCAAAAGTAAAAAAGTAATTTATTGACACTTACTGCTGCTGTGAATGTTTTTAGACTCTTTGCGGTCCGGTCTGCTTGCACAAAAGCTGTTTGACCCATTTTCACTTACTCAAAAAATATAAAAGCATTTTGATCACGAAAATAAAATCAGTATAAGGAAACGTACCTGATAACAGATTTTACAGATATAATAACAGTTAATAATGACATTTCATTGTTTTTTGCTCTGATATCAATCACACACTGAAATATAAAAACAGTGAGCAGATATGTGATTTTTTTTAAAACAATGGTTTTAAAGGCATAATTCAATAACCAGTGGGTAATTACCAGTAATTACCAATGATGCTGCTATATAATGTGAAGGGTGATGGGGTGCAGTGGTGACTTTATGCTGAAATTAACAGTTTTTCCAAAAACAACAATTACTACTGACTGACACTCCAGCATTATTTGAGTGTTTATGCTTTTCTCTTATTTTCAGTTTCCTCAGCAGAGAGCACAGGGAACTGGCGCAACCAGCTGGCAGTCGGCCTGACAGAGTTTGATGCACCTGACACACCTCAGTACCCTCATCCTGGAGCTTCAGCATCCCTGTACAACCGCAGTCCCACACATAACAGGTGAGTGCTTCGGTTCGCTGAATCGCCACACTGAAGCTGTGGTTATAAATAAAGTCAATAAGTTGCAGTCAGACAGTCATAATCATTGGATTAAACTAAAATGCTCATTGTTACTTTCTCAACAAAATGGTGGGTGGGTATCCTGCCGCTCCTCTACATCTGGATGATACATGTATTTTTCTGCATTCTTTTGAAGAGCGGTTTTGTTTTATGATTGTATTCTGCCAGCGTGATCTGTTCTCCTTCCTCTCGTTACTTGGCTTATGCTCTACGCTCATGTGTGCAGAAATTCTCCAGACAACAAAGAGTCTGACACAATGCCCAAAAAATGTGAGTCAGTAGATGTGGTTGGCGCTGAGGCCACTAGTGCAGCTGAACCATCAGACAACCTTTCTAGCACTTAAGGGTGAGACCAAACACAGCGGGCCACTTTGTGTCGTGTTGCCAGTCGTCTCCATTTCAACATCCAGTCGTCATCCGTGTTATTCGTGTACAGCTCATTTATTCATATCATCTATTTTTTTACATTGTGGTTTGCTGTTTTTGAGGCTCCATTTGTTCAAGAATGCATCAGTCATCATGATCAAGATCACGCACCTAATATATATCAAGGCAAAGACTTCGAAGGATTATTATCACATGTTTAGAAAGTACACTTTGTTTGCATACTAAAACTGCCTGATTGTCACTGAATGCAGAAAACAGAAATTCAGTCTTTTTGTAGCAGTGAGGAAACTCAGGAGATAAAAGCTTAGCAAGCCTTACCATCATGGGGTTATGAACATCTGAAAGGCAGTCCATCCTAACAGCTGAGATATTTAAGTCTGGACAAAAGTGACCAAACAACCAATACTGTCCCTTCTAAAGTTATATTGCCAGATTGAAAGGGCCTTGCCATTTACTCCATAAAGCCCTGGCCATGTTGTATGCCTTTAAAAATATGGTGGACTTTAACATGAAATGTATTTCCATTTCCATCCATCAGCTTTATTTGAAATGTCAGCCTTGTTTCTTGTTCTCAAATAACTACTACAGTGGATCTCACCTAGTCTTGTGTTATTGCCTGTACAGATTTTACCTTGATGGGAGCTACATGAGCATCCACTGAAGAGGACCAAACCAACCTGTGGCACAAATAAAGCCATAGCCAGCAGCACATGAAGGGAATGAAGTGGAAACGCAGGCTGTACACAAATGTTTTTGGCTGCCATAACCTCGTCTTTGAAGGTGTTTTCTCGTTTTGGTTTTGGCAGAGAGGTGTACACTGTCCTCATGTTATTGTAATCTCTAAATACAGTGATGACACTCTTGAATGACTTTCCCATGTGCCTTGGATTGGATGAATTGTACAGGCAGATGA